>CM055343.1:2301778-2418144 GCA_029228605.1 Salix koriyanagi | reverse complement strand
TTAAATAATGCTATAATATTTTTTTTATGTATTGAATTAGTTGATTATTGTTATAAGCTTAAATACTCAGATAATAATTCAATTGCGAAATTTAAAAATTATTAGCGATAAATTTTTTGAAAGATTAACTAACTGTAATTTGAGTATTGCAAGACCATAATTGATTAATTATTTAGTATGTACTAATTGTTTTGATGGTTATTTAATTGGTTGATGTAAATCTGTAATCAATAAAATGAATGAAAGATGATTTTTTTTTGTCTTGAACTGAATGTGTTGATGGTTAAATATTTTTTAACAGTTACTAAGCACTTAACTGGTTGATAGCGATATTGCAATCGCTGAAATCTATTAAAGATAGATTATATTTTATTTGCACTGATCTGGTTGGTTGTCAACATTATTTTATTGGTTTGGAGAATAATTTAGTTACAGTTTGGATATGAATTGTGTGTTGATTTAATTAACTCATAGATTGCAAAATTGCAATGTTTTGATTATTTGAACAAAATCGCGATGCGGCGGGTTTTTTTTTTTTATGTTAAAAATTGATTGCTTTTATATGTATTGTATTTTATTATTTTGATATTTAGTTAGTATAATTATATTTAAGAATGCGGATATGAATTTTTTTCCTTCAAAAAATCCAAACTCATTTTTCCTCTCTCTCAATATATTTTTAGGCGATAATATTCAATAAATATCAAACATATTAGAAATAAAAATATTGTGATTTGTTTTTAAAACATAAATTTAATTTTTTTGTGTGCTATAATTATTTATTTGCCGTCTAAAAAGAACAGTCTAATGGAAACGGGAAGTGGCTTGTATATTTTTTAATTTGACTTGTAGATATTGCAGGTAAATTTGCAACAAAAAATTTTTTAGATGTTTTGTTTTCCCTGTAAAATTAGATCTAAAATATTAAAAATAAAAACATTGGAAATTCTTGTAAAGAAATCAACTTAAATAAAAGAGCACAAAATTAAATTTTGAAGTCAATATTTTTTTTATATAAGATTTATTAATCATATTATTATATTAAATATATTTAAAAAAACATTATATGAATTTCTGTCCTTAAAAAAATTCTAAGTCATTTTTCCTCTCCCTCAATATATTTTTAGGCGATAATATTGAATAAATATTCAAACATATAATTAGTTTTACATATTTTCATTTGACATAAATACACAAATATATAATTAATTTGACATAATTTGCGTAATATATTTTATTTAAAGGATAATTTTAGGCTATTTTGTTCTCTCTCTATATATTCTTAGGCGATAATATTCAATAAATATTAGAACATATAATTGGTTTAATATATTTTAATTTGATATAAATACACAAATATATAATTAAAAAGTCAAAATACTATAAATTTATTTCAAGAAATAAACTTAAGTCATTTTTAAGAAAACATGATATGAATTTCTGTTCTTAAAAAAATCCCAAGTCATTTTTCCTCTCTCTCAATATATTTTTAGGCGATAATATTGAATAAATATTCAAATATATAATTAGTTTTACATATTTTCATTTGACATAAATATACAAATATATAATTAATTTGACATAATTTCCATAATATATTTAATTTGAAGGATAATCTTAGGCTATTTTGTTTTCTCTTTATATATTCTTAGGCGATAATATTCAATAAATATTAGAACATATAATTGGTTCAACATATTTTAATTTGATATAAATACATAAATATATAATTAAAAAGTCAAAACACTGAAAATTTTTACATTTTGAAGCCAATATTTTATTTTATTTTATAAGATTTATTCATCTTATTATTATATTAAATGTATTTAAGAATACTGATATGTATTGTATTTTATTATTTTGATATCTAGTTAGTATAATTAAATTTAAGAATACTGATATGAATTTCTGTCGTTAAAAAAATCCTAGATCATTTTTCCTCTCCTTGTATATATTTTTCTTGAGTTCCATTTTCTCCCTAGCAATATTAGATCAGACACATTAAAAATAAAAATATTTACATTTTTCCAGAAATGAACTTAATTTTTTTACATGCAATAATGACTTATTTCCCATTTAAAAAGAACATGAATCGAAATGGGAAGTGACCCGTATATTTTTTAATTGTAGATAACCTAAGTAAATTTGTAATTTTTTTTTGAGTTTAATTTTCCCCCCGGTAATATTATATTTAAAATATTAAAAATGAAAATATTGCAAATTTGTTTTTAAGAAATAAACCTCAACAAAAGAGCATCAAATCTAAATTCAAAGGCAAATTTTTTTATATAGGATTTATTAATTATATTTTTATATTAAATGTATTTAAGAATATTTTATGAATTTTTTTTTTAGAAAAAAATCCTAGGTCATTTTTTTCCTCTCTCTATATATTTATAGGCGACAATATTCAATAAAAACATTTTTATGCTATTTGAGTAATTCAATATATTATTATATAAAATGTATTTAAGAATACTAATATTAAGTTTTTTTTTTTATTCAAAAAAACCTAGGTCATGTTTTCGTCTCCGTATATATATTCCTATGCGATAATATTCAATAAATATTAGAACATATAATTAATGATAGACTAAAAATTCCAAGAAACTTTAACAAAAGACAAAACAAAAAAATAAAATAAAAATAAAAATTAGCATTGTTATTATTATTATTATTATTATTATTATTAGCATTTAAAAAATATTTGTGATCCAAAAAAAAAGATTATTATTATTATTATTATTATTATTATTATTATTATTATTATTATTATTATTATTATTATTATTATTATTAATTATATTATTATATTATAATTAATTTAAAATGAAGGATTAATTTGACAACAATTAATAATTTTGTACCAAAAATATTCAAAAATTTAAAAGGAAAAAAATTTAAAAGAAGAGGACAAAAGATAAAACAATAAAATAAAATAAAAATAAAAATTAGCATTGCTATTATGATTATTATTATTATTATTATTATTATTATTGTTAGCATTTAAAAAATATTTGTGATCCAAAAAAAACAGATTATTATTATTATTATTATTATTATTAATTATATTATTATATTATAATTAATTTAAAATGAAGGATTAATTTGACAATAATTAATAATTTTATACCAAAAATATTCAAAGATTTAAAAGTAAAAAAAAATAAAAGAAGAGGGACTGAAATTAAAGTGCAATATATAATGAATTTGAAATGAGGGACACAATTGAAAACAATATAACCTGCTGCACTAAAACAATTAAGGGATTTAATAGAAAACCAAAAAATTCAAAGAAGAAGGACTGACATGTAAACTGCATATATATCAATTTGAATTAAAGGACGAAATTGACAGAAATCGAAACTTCTATTACAGAAATCAAACAAAAGCCAAGGGACTGAAATGCATCAACAATAAATCGGGGGACTGAAGTTGAATTCGGCGCTGAGGAGAGAGAAAAGTGCACATAAACGTTAACCCCGACTATATGAGCCTCTACGTCGATCATAACACCACACGCGCCGCTCCATGAGATTCAGAGAAGGGCTGCGCAACGTTCTAGCCGGCGGAGGAAAATTTTTGGCCGCCACATGAAGCCGCACGCGCCTCCTGAATCGATGGCGGAAAGAAAACGCGTCGACGCGCCTGTACGAACGCCTGGCGTTGCTGACGCAAGCGCACAGTGACTTGTGTGTCAATTACTAAACCACCCCTGAGGCTAATTAATAAATTTTGTCTTATCTGGGGCTACACTCGTAATAACACATTTTAAAAAATATTAAAAAAAAAAGGTTCCGGCGGACCGGTCCGTACGTGTACAATTACAACCGTAGCCCTCAGCCGAAACGTGTTTTTGTCTTATTATCGGGGGTTGTTTCGTCTTGACACTGTTCACATCCGAAAAAGACAAAAAAAAATAGGGTGGACGAACTCGCGCGACACACGGATAAAAAAGCTCGCGTCCACAGTGTTTTGTGAGTGTGTGAACAGTGGATGAATAGTATTTTCCCTAATCTTTTAGTTATATCTTAATATATCACTCGGTTTGGCTACAATATCAATGGACCAAATATTGTAATTGGTAGCTGAATTTATTATGATAGAAATATGACAATGATTCTGTTTGATACTGCGTTTCAAAAGTATTTTTAAAAAATAATTATTTTTATTTTAAATTAATTTTTATTATATTTTAGATCATTTTTATGTACTGATGTAAAAAATAAAAATAAAAAATAAAAATAAAAACTATTTTGATATAATTTTAAATAAAAAATATTTTAAAAAATAACTTCAATCAAACTAACAAGCACACACTTAATACTCCTATTCACATCAGGCAGCATGATGATAAAACTCTTGTAATTTTATAATGAAGTCGTCCAATATATAGTTGTCATTTACAAAAAAAAAAAAAAAAAGATTATGGTGATACAATCGGAATCTTTTTTTTTTCCGAGGTCAAAGATGACTTAAAAATATTTATTTTTTAGGTTGAATTTATTTTTTAAAGTATTTATTATTAAAAATATATATTAGATTAATGTTTTTTAAATGTTTTCAATGGTTTTAATATATTAAAATAATATATCTTAATATATTTTTAATTAAAATCTAATCACATATATGCAAACCTTTTTCTCCTATGGAATGCTAGAGATAGTTTATTTTTTTTTTCCCAAATGACATTATACATCGTGACTTCGTTAGCAATTTAATTTCATAATTATAATTATTCATCGTATATCTGAATTTATATTTTAAAATATTTTTTTGTACAGTAACTCCTAACATTGTATTATTTTTTATTGTAATTTGCTATAGTTAATAAAGCCATCACACGAAATCTAACTACTTAGTTCAACTGTTCTTATTTGATTGAAATCATGTGTTACAAGATTCAGCTTACTCGATCAATAACACAGGAGTTAAATTGACAAATTGAGGAAAATATAGGGGAAAATTAGGGTTTGTTCAATGCAACAACTACCTTGATTAGCACACCCGTGGTCTCAGGTTCGAGTATTGTGATTGCTAATATGATGACCTGTAAAAACTTCTATAATCGTTAACTTCAGGTCCTGTAAAATTAGTTAAAGTACTCGTAAACTCACCCCAACATCCACGTTAATCAAAAAATAAATACAATATTGGTGCATCTCTATTTTTAACATCTCCATTATTTAACATGGATAAATAAATAAATAAATAATAATAAATATTATTTTAAAAAATAAAATAAAAAATTAGATTAGATTTTAACTTGACCTTTTAAATTGATTAAATTATTAATTAACTCATCAGTTTAAAACTTTAATTTCTTATAAATACATAAATATTTAAAAACAATTGCATAGAAAATAAATATTAAATCATAAAAGTCAACATAAGGACCGTCCATTTGCTATATAAAAAAAACTAGTATCAATTTTCTTTATCAAATGTTAATTACACGGCAAATAGAAAGTGGCTGAGCAGAAGCCAGCCAGGTTCGCCATTCATGTGTGCGCGTGAGCGCGTGTGTAGATATATGATGCAATTATGCCATTCATGTAAAGGCATGGCATGGCCATCATACATGTAGGCAAGAGGTGATTCGTGGTTAGCCACGTGGGTCCCTTCCATTAGGCAGTTTGCAGTGAAGACAATAACAATTCAACAGCCCACGTGGCTAGTCACATCGATTAATAATGTCGCGGGAAACACGAGTCAGCACTTCTGGTGATCTACATTAATAACGCTAAAAATAAACTGGGCCCCACAACACAGTGTGTATTCTTACATGTATAGCCGCGATGTCGTATCAGTATCTAGAGTAGCATTTTAAACCACACGATCATCCATCATCTTGCCAAAATGATCAAAACAATTCATTACACCAATTAGCTAGGATATAAATTAATCAATTAAAAGCTTTTTTTTTTTAAATTAATTCTTTTACGTGTTTATTTAATATTTTGAAAAATAGGTATTATAATTTAATCCGTGGAGGATACTAACAAGATCGAGTGCTAGCAAGCAGCTTGGCATTTTTTATTGAATTAATAATCAATTAAATTGCTATCAAATATTTATTTTAAACTCATATTTTTATTGGATAAATTAGACATATTTTTATTTATTATATAAATAGTAAAGAACTTAAATTCGATACAAGAATGGACCCACATATATCTTAGAGCCTGTTTGGATAGCATTTCAAACGCCGATTTGCAGCTTTTTATTTTTTTTATTTTAATTTTTAAATGAATATAGTTTGATATTTTTAGATCATTTTGATATGCTGATGTCAAAATTATTTTTTCTTTAAAAAATATTATTTTAATGTATTTCAACACGAAAAATATTTGAAAAAGCTATAGTAACAGCTCTCCCAAATACACTCTTAATCACCGAGAAACAATTGATTTTCAATCATAAAAATAATTAGTCTTTTCTAGAGTGAGTGATGAAGAAATCAAGGGTCATGATGCGCTTTAGTTTGTGAGTGTAGAATACTTAAGATGTTTTGAGAGGTACGGGTACCTACTACCTAGAGAGTAGAGAGTTCTTTTATTGTACCTGTCGAGGCAATCATTTGGCTGTAATAAAAGTAGATTTATTATTATTATTGTCATGGAAAAACACAAAATGTTTTTTTATTTTTATTTGGTGTGTGGTCATGATTGGATTTTATAGTAATTTATTGGCAGCTTTATAATTATGTTTGAAGTACTGTTTGGATGGTGTGGTTTTTATTTATAAATATATAAAAAATTATAGTTTTTTTTTTGTTTTTTTAAATATTTTTGATATTAACATATAAAAAATATTAAAAAATAAAATTATATATTTTTAATATTTTTAAAAATACTTTTAAAATATAATTTTTATCCCTTCTTTTTCAGTCATTACCCCTCATCCAAATTCACTTCTTGTTGTTTGATTTGGAGTGTGGTTGCGGTAGTTTTTTAAAGTGCTTATCGTGCCGAAATATATCAAAATAATATTTTTTTTATTTTATAAAAATCATTTTTGAAATCAGCACATCAAAATAATCTAAAACACACAAAAACATATTCATTTAAATTAAAAAAAAATCAAATTTCGACCAAAAGCCGGTGAAATCGCAATACCAAACGGGCACTTGAAGTTGAATTTGAGACAAGACACTTCCTTTTTCTACAATTATTTATTACATTAATTATTTAAAGATCTGAGTTGTTATTTCGTACCCACCCGGATCTTTTATTTTTATTAAAATAATAATATTTAATTATATTTAGACCGTTTTATTAATCTACTAGAGTAGTGTTTTTTAATAGTTCAATTTAAAACCTTTCTAGAGTCAAGATTTGAGTGGTTACATGTCATATCACGTGGAATAAATGTCAAGTTTAATAAATACGTTCATAATTAAATATAAAGATAAAAATAAAACATCATTTTCAATCTAATTAAATATAATAATAAAAATAGAAAAAAAGTATAAAATCATCTAAAAATCTAAAACAATTGAGATTTTTATTATATGCTAGTGCATTGTTCACCATCTATCACATTAATGTGGTTGGACTATGAAAAATTTAATTCTTAAGAAAGAGTTAAATAAATAAAAAAAAAGGTCCGGAATGAAAATGGCATAAACATTGGTGAGACGCATTTAGTTTTAAAACAAATACATTTTGAAATCATGCAAATTATACAATTTTGGTATCTCAATTATTTTCAAATTCATTTTTGGTGCAAGAACTCAATTTTATTATTTTTTTAGTTTTTGATTGAGAGAGGAGAAAGACGGGTCGCTAGATTCCAGTTGTAAAAAAAAACATTTCGTTGACACTGATTTAGACAAAAAAAACGAATGATATTTGAGTCAAATTATTCCATTTGACGAGATGATTTCATATTAAGTGTTTTTTTACCTTTAAGATTCGTCAACAACATATTCAAGCTCGGGTTGATTTTTTATTTCAGGTTGATTTAGTTTTTTGAGTTGTTTTTTGGATTTTTTTATGCTACTGATCGGTTTATCATGGTTTTAAAGTATTTTATGGGTGTTTAGAGTGGGAAATAAATTGAAAAATATGATTTTAGGTTAAAAACTTTTGAACCCTAATTTCTTGGCCACTAATATAGACAAAGATCAAAGGACGCGTCGTCGGATATTTTTCTAAAAAAAAATAGGGCAAACAACATGTCGTTCGCCTCAAGTGTAATGACAAAAAGGGCCTAATCAAGACGACCTGTCTGACATGCCCGCACATGGGCTAACCTAAATAGACCATACCTAGTAGACTACCCTTTGCAATTTTGGTTATGTATTCAACTTTTTAAGAGATTTTTTCGTTTCATTTGTAATTTTTTTTATAATATATGTAGATAAACTATTTTTTGTAAATAAATAATTTTTATGTTTTTATAGTGTTTTCAATATACGTGGTTATGCATTATATTTTTATTTTTATATCTATTCATTTGATTGAATGTGTTTATCTTCTTCTTATAATTTGATAGAGTAAAAAAAAATAGTAAACAAAGCTTATCAAAATTGTCTATAATATGAAAGACATGTCTTTTTTACCGTATATCCTCCTTCTATTTAACCTGTCACAAATAAATATGTATTATAATATTTTTTTTATATAATTTTTAATTTTGGTCCTCAAACTCTTACATTGCACAATAAAGCCCTTTAAGCATCCAATTTCACGTTTCTTTTTTTCCGGAAGGAGAGTTAAGCCATTTTTTTTTTCTTTGCTTATTTTTTTTTAATTTGGTTTTTATATTATGCGTTTATTGGGATGTAGAGTTTATATATATATTTTTTAAAATTTAATTGTTTTAATGTTCTAATAATAAAGATAAATTTTAAAAATAAAAAAATATTATAAAACATTTCCAAGCAAAGAAAATACTCTTATAAACACTATCTACTAGATTTCTAAACACAACTACTAAATTTGTAATGCGATGGTGGATGACTTGGCAAAGAATAAAATCATATCAGAAAGGAGGCCGATGATTATAAAATATTCAACCAACTTAGACCAATTCAAAAATAAAATAAAATAAAATAAAATAAAATAAAAATATTCAACCAACTTAGACCAATTCAAAAATAAAATAAAATAAAATATTTTATTTTATTATTAAAGATGGTAACTGATCTTACAAGTTGTGTCAAACCAGCTCCTTTCTGTGTTTATTTTTCTGCCTTTTCTAGACACAGCAGCCGTTGACCATGGCAAGGCCTCCATATGTATAGTAATTACTCCATAATTTAGCAATATACACATATTATATTAATAAAAGATTTAACAAATAATAAAATTAAATTTCAAAGTAAATAAACACGTCTTTCCAAAATATCATCTGGGGGATTATTTATTGAAAATGACATTTCATATACTATATGATCATGTGAAAAATGAAGTGTTTTACTCTTACTTTTTAATTATAAGCTTGGTCCACCAAATTCGAAAGGCTAATAACATTTATTTTTTAAAAATGATTTAAATGATATTTTTTGATAAATAAAAAGTCAATAGTTTTTTTTTTTTATTTAGTTTTATTTGGATTGATCACGTCACATGTTAGATGTTAGGTTAGTTTGAATATCTAATTGAATAAAGTAGGATCAATTTTATTTTTTAGGTGTTAGGAAAGCGTATTTTATGGGTCTAGGTGAGTGAGTAAAACTCTGATTGTCTTAGTCTTTTATAAGAGATACACGTTCTGATTTGAACTCAAGACAAACCAGATGCTATCACGTCACTTCTCTTGAGAGGACATGAAATTATTCTAGATTAGTCGATATGAATTTTAGAAATGAATTGTGTTTTTGGTGATTTTGATTTTTGACTAATTTCTGGATTTTGAGTTGTTTTAAAAATAGGTGAAGGTGATTTTACAAGGTGTATATATATATTTTTTTAAAATAAAAAATAATAAAGGAAATAAAGTTGAGAAACTGGACTCCATCTTCTAAGAAATCAAAGAAAAAAAGCCCATCTCTGGATATTGAAGAACAAAAACTGTTCATCAATGAAACCCATACTTCAGGCTTTAAAGCCCTGTATTCCTGGATCTAAAGCCCATAAAGGGCCTGTGCTCAAGCAAGGGTAATTACATTTACACCAGTTAAGCCTTGGAGGGCCAACTTTAGTTTCTGTATACTAATATTATTTTCTTTCATTGTAAAAAAAATGATTCTGAACCTTTTCTTTTTATTTAAGATTATTCTTTATTTATTGATTTTGAATTTAAATATGTAAATAATTTTAATTTTATATTTTATTCTTAACGTTAGGGAAATGTTTATAATTTTTCTTTTTAGTCCCGATAACGAAATGATTATCATTTTTGTTCTCAAAGGACATGACATAGTGGTAAAGTGGTTGAGATTATCTTTATAGGTCTTGAATTCAAATCAATATATGCTCACGTTGTGAGAGCCTAGAATCCGGGTGCTTTTTTTAAAAGTCATCTCCAAGACGCGTGATATGATGTGCAAAGAGTTTGTGATTTGCATAACAGGTCTCGAGTTCGAGTCAAAACATGCACTCATTATATTTGGAGTCTTATTCGTTCATCTGGACCCATAAATTATACTTCCCGGGAGGCAGAGTTTACTTGCATAAAAAAGAAGAAGAAATGTAATCAATAAAACCATGCTCACAAGTAATCATATGCTAAACTCAATTAATAGTAAATGACTCTTACATGGAACTGAATATATTTATTCTTAAAAATCATGAAATTCCTGATGTCGAAATTGTGTTTTATAATCACATGTTAAGAGCTGACATGATTCACTTGATTACCCTCAAACTTGCTAGCAAGTTTGGCGGCAAATTCAGTAATATTCTTATCAGAGCTTCCACCTTCACCCACAGCTGCCATGGCCAGTTTCCTCCATTTCTCAGAATTCCTTCTCATCTCGTCCCCTGTTTCACCTCCCATGACTTCCCTCGTGCACTTTTCTAACTCTTCTTTCGTGATGATCCCCTTTTCATTTGCCTGTAATCTAACTCCGACACGCCAAACATCTGCGATGTACTTTGCGTTTGTTGGCTGATCAGTCCACTGCGGCATCGCCACCATTGGCACCCCTAAGCTCAAAGCTTCAAGTGTGGAGTTCCACCCGCAATGAGTCATGAAGCAACCAACAGACTTGTGAGCCAGAACCTGTAGCTGAGGGCTCCAGTTCAAGATCAGACCCTTCTCCGAGGAATCCTCCGCAAAGTTGCACGGGAGTTTTTTCTCCTCCGATTCTCTGACCACCCACATGAAATAGCAGCCACTCCTCCTCAGCCCCCAAGCTATCTCCGCCATCTGATCTTCTCCCAGAGCAGCCAGGCTTCCGAATGACACATAAACCACGGAGCCAGGTTCCTTTGAATCTAGCCATTCCATGCAGCCGTCGAGAGCAGGTTTGAAGAGGCTGAGGCCATACTCCCTGTCATCCTCAAGCTGCCTGTCCAAGTAAACTGATGGAATCATGGGTCCTATTGGCTTGATTGATCTCTGGGTTTCCAGCCAGTTTACCACCTGATATAAATAAGCAAAGTTTTTGAGTGCCATAGAATTGAAGGAAGCATACTCTGCAATATCTAATAGTATCATGAACAGGGAAAAAAGAATTCAATCAGGAATTCGAAGCGCTGCTACTTTTCTCCATGTAAATACCTCCTCCTCCAGGCTGTTGAAAGTGTTCACGAAGATCCAATCAGCCTCCTTGAAGTTAATAAACTGATTGACTACTAGGGTAAGTATAGGTGAGTATTCTGGTTCCATGCTGTGCACGAATGATGGTAGCTCATCGGCGTCTAGAGCTGGCAGTCCCGGAACTGATACAGGAAACTTCTCCGGCGGAATCTTTAGCTGCCCCTCATGGATTTGGTAGTAGACGGAGTTAACAGCACATGACTGTGTGAAGAAGGAAGCCCCGGTGAGGCCAAGCTTTCTAGCTATCTCTAGAACCCAAGGCATGAATGAGTCGTACACCAGGCAACTTACTGGATGCCCAGAAGAGATACCTAGCTCTACAACGAGCCGTGGCAATTTTTGTGTCACTGTAGCTTGGAACTGTTGAAGATAGTCACTGATGGAGCTGCTTCCTCTATCATAACTATCAGAAATGGCCACTACTTTGACTGAGCCGAGCGAGGCATGATCAGTCAAGAACGTCTTGCTCGAGAAGATGACTAGGGTTACATGGAGTCCTTTGGCGGCCAGGAGCTTGGAGAATTGGATCATGGGGTTCAAGTGACCTTGAACAGGATAAGGTATTACCACTACATGACAGGTTTTTTCTTGCTTGTCCATTTCTCTAATTGACAAAACCAGCCTATGAGCTATTAATTCTCTTAAGTAGGAGTACTACTATATATATGCTTTTTGCGTCCAGATTGTGTGGTCCGAAGTAACCACTGCTACTATGATGATGATAAATGTGTCGTATTTTTTTTTTTTTTTTTTTTTTAATGAATTACACTTTTATGTGAGAAAAGGGAGTACAGCTTTTGCTACAAGCATGTTTCAGGCACTCTAAATTAAATTAGAGATTTTATAAGATTGTAACCAATTCGAGTATCAATGATTGAGTTCTAAATAGAATTCATTCATTAAAATTTGTTAAAACCATTTTTTAAGAAAATATCTATTTACCATCTTTGTTTAAGAGACATTTCAAAAAATATATAGAAATTATGAATACCAGTGGAGGGTTTTTCTTGTCCCCGTGCCTCCTTCTGAACTAACAGAGTTCCCAGTAATCCTCGGTCCATTTTCTCTGTGTTTGTTGCTTTCTGCTATTGGTGATTATGTGAAATCTGATGAAGGTAACATCTGCCATTGGTAATCAAAAACAATATTACATTTGTCTGTAAAAAAATATAGACATAAAAGTGAGCCTTTGCTCCAGGCAGATTTAGTTATAGCTGCTTCAATACATACAGATTGTTTTATAAATCTACGATCTGGTGCTGATATTGTCAAGCACGGCAAGTGCGTGCAGAACCTGCTAAGACTCGTTTGTCGTTCCTTGCTCGAGAAAGCTTTCTGTGTTGTAACTACTTCCCCATGCCATCTCCTTCCAGATCCGCTCAACTTCAACAAATGTCAACCCCATGGTCTCCGGGACAAACATAATCACAAACACGACGGCGAGCAATGCTATGCCGGCAAGCATCAAGAAAGTGGAAGCTGTTCCTACTGCTTCGACAACTGAAAGGAAAGTTTGGGCTACTATGAGATTGGAGATCCAGTTAACAGTAGCTGACATGCCCCCACATATTCCTCTATAATGTTCGGGATATATTTCTGAGTTCACAGTCCATGGAACAGGTCCCATTCCTGGTGAGAAACAAGCAATATACAGGGCTAACCCCAAAACTGCAATCCACCCATAGAGTTCATTTGAAGAACCAGATGACTTGCCAAAAAATGCTCCAGCAAGAATGACAAGCGATGCAATCACACCAACTAAGCTTGAGATGGCCAACTTTTTCCTCCCGAAATGATCAATAAGGTATATGCCAAGAACTGTTCCAGCGGCATTCATGGCAGCAATAATGAGGGACAGGAGAAGTGCTAACTGGTTGGAACTAAAGCCAGCCATCTGCACAATGGTTGGGCTATAGTACATGACTGTGTTGATACCAGTGAACTGCTGAAAAGCCTGCAACATCACAGAACTCTCGGTTATTATTTGTTATGGTGCTTGTTAAGGAGGGTTTTCTATTTACTGCTAAATTTTTGTTAGCTCATGCCTCCTTTTGTGTTTCTCCTGGACACTAGTATATTTCAATGGAATGAATATCAGATGATCCATTTTCAAACATTGTCACTATGCCAAAAGCACTTAACCCGTGCAATTACCCCAATGTACGGTCAATAAGTAGCAAGAGACTCAATGCAGATAAAAGGCGATAAGCTCACACATGTGAATTCTATTTCTGGAAGAGAAGAAATTTCTGTGCCAAAAAAATTCTTTATCAAATCCACAAAGTGTCCATCTCTGTGCCTTGAGCCAGAAAAGTACCCAGTAAACCTTGTTTTTTACTTTTCATATTTAGAAAAATAAGAAGATAGTCCGACCCTATGAAGGAGCAAAGAGGTTCAGCATCTTGTTAAAATACTATTAGTGATGCCATCTTAAAGCAGCAAATTAGACTACTAATTTAAATAATTATTAGTTTCCTCATGGAAATTACTGTCAGATGGGCAAAAAAAAAAAAAAAACTGGCTTATAAATTGATTACAAGTTTGAACATTAGTGATGATGCATGGCATGCCAGCTTGTATTAGCAGCACATCAAACAATCAATGTCAGTCCTGCTAAGGCCAGGAACATAATTTAGTAGATACGGGGCTTGCCAGATCCTACCTGAAGTCCAGCCCCAACAAAAAACGCAAGTCTGATTTCTTTTGATTTGAACACATCTGAGATTTTGACATCATTCCTGTTTTGGCACTCTTCCTCTTCTGTGAAAGAAAGGTGATCGATTTCATCCTGTAACCGAGCAACGTCATATATTTTAGAAAGTATTGCAATGGCTTTAGCTTTGTCGTCCTGCATATTAAGATCAATGTTATTTAGATGCAAATACGTTAAAAGAAAATAGCTTATGTCAAAACAAAAGTCAGAAAATATTTCCTTCAAAAAAGTATCCTTATCGTGTATACCTTCATGAAAAGCCACCGAGGAGACTCTGGCAAGCATAACATAATGCAGAACTGAATCACAGCAGGCACACCAGCAATTCCAACCATCCACCTCCAAGTTCCAGGGGCCTATCAAAACAATAAAAACGTTAGAAAGCCATGTAGGATGGGAAAAAAATTATCCTTACAATGCCCAAGAATTTTATTTCCTTTTATTTTCAACGAAATTAAATTATTTCCAAATTTGTGGAGCAAGTAAAATTTTAATCTTCAACCCAAGAATTTATCCAATTTCTGGGTATATTTCACAAGTTTTAAACCTTCAAAGTATTGCATCAACCTAAAGCAATTTTCTCCTTTATTAAAATTGAGATCATACTCTAAATAATGTATTTATACTTAATATTCTTCACGAGTTCTCTTTTAGCCTTAACATTAAGGCATAGCCAACAAAATTTTTAAACTAAATCGTTCAAGAACTTGGATATTATTACATTGTGCCCTTGTTACTTTAACATTTATTAAGGCTAACTAAGCATATTGCTGGGCTCATGCCAGGGACCTAGGACCAAACATGCCCTCGATGAATATAATTCAGAGAACATGACTTGAGATCTAATCCGAAAGACCCACCAGAATCTAACAGGCCAATGCCCAAAAGTTTTTCCATGTGAGAAACTCATCATTAGCCAATGCCATTCAAACTTTATATCAGAGAGATGAAAGGCTGTCTTCCATATAGTCATCAACTATCCCTCAGAAGGTGAAGAAAGGAACTCCAATGTTAACAGTTTCCAGGAGTCTTTGATAAGAAAAGGTCGGTTCATGTTCATAAAATATTCTCTTGCTAAAAAACAAAATTCCCAAAAGATGTCTCAATTCATTCAAATTATTTTTCTACAGATAGTGGAAGTAAAATCGAGAAACTTAACAAAGGTGCCTCCAGGAAAAAAAAAATCCATGTTATTATATTATACTGTCAATATGTTTACTACATATGAGCAAGCACATGCTAACAACAAGGAAAACCAGATTTATGCATAAATGATCTTGTTATCAAGATGATTTTGAGGCGGAAGGAATCTGTCACATGCCATTAACAACCAGGGCACCATGGATGATCTAAATTAGGCAGGAAAGAGAAGGAGACTCCTGATGTTTCTCAGTGCCAAATCTTAAAAAGGACCTGTCTCTTCAAAGCTGCACAATGTGAAACCCTTCACACAAGAGTAAATGTAATGAAAATAACACAATGTCTCTAGGCAATAACTCAGAATTGGGAAGTAGAATAGTTGCAGCAATTTGTCACTAAAGATAGGCCAAAGAGATTTGCTTAGTAAATAGAATTTAGAATTTTGTACTCTCAAGATCACATGATCTTCAGCCAATTACTTATTTAATTTCCTTCCACAGCTCCCCACTCTAAGAACTAATTAAAAATTCCCATTTCCCATTTTATAATTTAACATAACAAGGAGAAAACTTTGATCATGCAGAGACATCCCAATGCTCTTGGGCTCCTCCTCTGACATCATAGTTTTGAACTACTCTGACAAGAAAACATCTATATGAAATAGATTTGTTCTGACCTAGAACATCATAAAGAGTTGTAACATCTGTCTTTTGTTTAAACTAATTTGCACTTAACAATGTACACCACTAGTTTTACAGCATTTAGAAAACCAAGTGGACACGAAAAGAAACATTCTTTGAAAACCAAATCTGATAGAAAGAATACTAGAATTTCATGACATACATTTTTACAGGCAGAGAATCAATATCTTCAATGGAAAAATGATTTTTAGGCAGGACCCCGAACTGTACTGTAACAAACTGCGAAATAAAGACAGATTAAACTGACCTCAGTAAAAGCAAGATTTACAAGATAGGAAAGAAACTGTCCACCGGTAATCATAAGAACATTTGTGCTTACTAATCCTCCTCTTACTTCTGAAGGAGATGCTTCTGCAATATACACAGGAGCAGTAACAGATGCTATACCGACACCCAAGCCAACAAAAAGCCGTCCCGATATAAGAACATAGGGATTTGGGGCAGCTGCCATAACAACTGATCCAGCTGCAAAGACAACGTCAGCAAGAAGGGTAGCTTTCTTGCGTCCATACGCATCATTGATCCAACCACCTCCTGCAGCTCCTATTACTGCGCCAACCAATGCCATACTGACAATAGTTTCCTGCCAAGTTAAAAAAATAGTTATGATGGATAAACTCCAGATAAAAAGATAAACATTTGATTTGTTTTTTATCATTTAAAATTTTAGTAGTTCTAGTAATTAAATTATTTGTGATTTGGTAAGGTAGTAGTTTTGACTATAAATAATTCTACTTCCTATTTAAGCAGTTTTGCTTGCTTTTCTGAAAAATCCCAAAACAAAAACACAGATTAATTCTTTAGCAAGAGCAGAAACCCACCATTTATCCAACAAATTTCCAAACGAAAAACTGTTCCTTGCCAAGTAGAAACATTATGATGCGTATTTCTCATTACAGATTCAGTTCTACTTTATTCTCACTTTTTTTATAAACCCCATCAAAGAAATAACACAAAATTATATCTTTGGCAAGAAATGACAAAAATCATCACCTGTAAAAAGCTACTCTGATTAACCACCTCGAATTCATCTTTTATATACAAAAGAGCCCCCGAAATGACGCCTGCATAAACATCATTTCCTCATCAAACAACACATCATCTAATCTTTAATAAATTAACCACCCCTTTGCACAATTTCCCCAAAAAAAGTTAACCAAAAGTTTGATTCTTTTTCTTTTTTCTAATCAGATTGAAAACCGGAGACCATAAGATAGCAAAAGAAAATAAACTTTTACCAGTATCGTAGCCAAAAAGGAGACCACCAATGCCAGCAGCAACCGTCAATCCAATTACATAAGAATTACTAAAATACGACATTCTTCTCTCCGGAAACATTTCTAAATACCTTGAACTTCCCGGCAAGAAACTGGAGCTTCCCGCCAAGAAACCGGAGCTTCCCGGTGAGGACTGGATCGTCATTTCCCTCTCTTTCAACCAATCAAATACCACCAAGCAAAAAAAATAAAATAAAAATTCTAGCAGATTAGAAAGAAGGGGAGGTAGGAGGTAATGAAACAGTGATTAAGCAGTTAAATTGGAGGACTAAGGAAAGAAGAAGCTTGGTGATTAATAAGGAAATGAAGTTAATGCCTTTGATTAGATTAAAATCAAGATTCTGTAGGCGAAAGCAAACAAAATCAAAGTGGGCGTTGTTGGCCTTTAAGGTTTTTTGATTGGATGCTGAGAATCTGGGAAATTTTGAGTAAAGATATTTTGTTGAGACAATTTTGGAGAGAGTGAGAAATTTAGACAAGACAACGAGAAACTGTAATGATAATGTAGGAAAAACGTTTCTTCAAGGTTTGACACGTAAGTTTCTAAAAGTGTTTTTTAATAGACATAAGAGTTCATTCTGATCGGGTACCTCGCATTATTTGTGTTTTATATTTAAAAAGTGTTTTTAGAAATTTAAAAGCTAATTATTTTTTATTTTAAATTACTTTTTTAATAATTTTAGATTGTTTTGATACATTGAATATAATTAATAAAAACATTATTTTAATATATTTTTTAAAGAATATATATTTTAAAAAACAATCACTTTGTAGGCAAAAAAAAAACATATAGTAGTGGAAAATTCCATAGTTTTCACAACAATTAGTGTTTTATTAGTTAATTTTTGGGGTTTATTTTTTAAAAATACAGACATAAAAATAATAGAAAAATTATAAGCATACATTTTCTTTTTAATTTTTTCTTTTTCAAAATATTCTATAGAAAATAAATAATAAGATACTACTAGCTACTTTTAGATGAGCATTTCCCATCACTTGCCTGGTGATAAGCAATAATGCTTGGATATGCAAACACAAAAATAATTGATTTTAAGAAACATAACATATAAAATGGAAGAGTATAATCGAATATTGTAAAAGACTTGGTACTAAAATGTAAAGTTTAAAAAGTTGAGGGCTATCATGTCCCCCCACTATACAATAGGTGGTGATAGGGGGCTGCTACTGAAAATGAAATTTAGTTAAGATTAGATACAAAAATATTTTGAAGCATTTATAAATGAAAATAAACAACAATCCCAAGAATGAACAAAGTAGTCTTATTTCTACCAGCCATCCCAGGCTCTACTGCCTGCACCCCTTCTTCAAAATAGTTAACAAAAAATTTGACTCTCAATTTCAGAAGCATATCGATACACCAGCTTCAAACAGGATTATAACAACAATTTGCCAAAACAATCATGAATGGCCATCCTAAGCCCCCCCCTGTACACATGATCTCAATCATCCTATGCAAATCAAAATTATATCAAAACCCCTCCTCCTTCAAATCCCACCTGCCTCGTTGTCAATCACAAGAAGTTTAATTCCCACTGTACAATATAAAACTTCATGATACAAAGTGTTTTTCTTGAGAACATACCGTACATATATTCAGAAAACAAAATGAAATATAATCCTATTCCACAAACAAGAAGTACATTACATATGTATTTGTTTTCATTTTGCATAAGAAAGGCAGCATCCACGCGCATTGCAGCCA
Source organism: Salix koriyanagi (assembly GCA_029228605.1). NCBI lineage: Eukaryota > Viridiplantae > Streptophyta > Magnoliopsida > Malpighiales > Salicaceae > Salix > Salix koriyanagi. Next base: position 2,398,878 of record CM055343.1, on the reverse strand, counting down.
TAAGCATCTTCGGAGCTTCTTAATATGAAAATTCTAATCATCTAGAGAGAAATTAAGCAGCTTTCCTTGTTCAACTCTGACTTGAGCACAAACAAAAAAAAGTTGTTTTGCCCTTAAGCATCTTCAAAGCTACTTAATATGAAAATTCTAATCATCTAGAGAGAAATTAAGCAGCTTTCCTTGTTCAACTCTGAAATGAGCACAAACAAAAAAAAGTTGTTCTGCCCTTGATGCATTGTTGTTCTGGAGAAATCCTCAGATAATAACATTGTATGAGCAAACATCTGTTGGACAGCCATCCTCTTCCATTTTTCTGAAAGCTTTGTATGCTTCATCTACCAAATGTTCTCTGCAAAGTCCATTTATTATTGCAGTAGATACCCTGACATCAGGTTGCAGTCCATTGAATGAGCATTCCATAAATAGTTCCCTTGCAGTTTTTAGATTCCCAGAATTGTACATGGCGCGAACCAGGATATCATAGGTTACCAAATTAGGTTTCAAGCAACTATCTTGCATTGCTCTAAACAATCTCAACGCGTCATCAAGATACCCTAGTTTGCATAAGCCATCAAGCAAAATTGTGCAAGTTACTAGATCTGGGGAGCAGCCCTGGGCTTGCATATCCTTGAAAAGCTCTTTTGCTTCACAATGTCTCCCTGCTTGGCACAAGCCACTAATAAGAGTATTGTAATTAAAAATGTTAGGAATTAAGCCTTGGAACCTCATTTCATCGAAAAGTTCTCTTGCCTCATCTATCCTCTGGGCCTTACAATATCCATTGATTAAGATGTTGTAACTAACAACATTAGGCTTGCTGCCCTTGGTTATCATCGCATCGAATACCATTCTAGCTTCAAAAACTTTATTTTGCAAACAATAGCCATTCATCAACGAATTATAAGTCGCATAATTTGGCTCCACACCCTTTTCAATCATTATTTTGATTATTCCTTGAGCCTCTGAAAGCATGCCTTCCTTACAAAGTTTATCAACCAGAATATTGAAGGTAACTACATCTGGCATGATGTTCAGACTCATCATTTCATTGAACAATGCTGAAGCCTCTTCCTTCTGGTCTGAATTGCACAGACCATGCATTAAGATACTATAAGTGAAAACATCAGGCCGAACACCTTTACCCTTTATCTCATAGAAGATATCTAAAGCTTCATTGACTAATCTATCCTTGCAAAGGCCATCAATAATTGTATTGTAGATTACAACATCCGGTCGGCCACCTGCCCTGTCCATTTTCTTGAGCAACCCCACAGCGACAGTGGTTTTACCAATCTTACAAAAACCTTTTATAATCGTGTTATAAGTATGTAGATTGGGTTGATATCCGCTGGCCACCATCTCATCAAAGAATTCCATAGCACGAGCAAATTTATCCTCAAAACAAAGCCCATTAATTAAACTAGAAAAAGTCACAGCATCAGGTTCAAAACCAAGCTTAATGATTTTTCCCAAGACAGAGAACGCAAAATCGACATGTTGCATGCGAGAGAAGCAATTGATCAAAATGTTAAAATGAAAGACATCACCTTCAATCCGCAGCAATTCAATTTGTTTCGACAAAGAAAGCACAGTCCCATAATGCTTCATTCTAACAAGAGCTGACAATAACTTGTCAAATTCAACAATACAAGGCAGAGGATGTTTATGAATCATTTGGTTGAAAGAAAACAAGGCATCATCAATGCTTGTAAGAGAACATCCCTTTTGGTAACTTTGCCTCCCACTACGACTAATAGTGGAAGTATGGAGACAGCAAATCATACCCATTTCAGCTTGGCTTCGCTGAGAATGAAACCCTAAAAGGGTTGAAGCTGACGAAGAAATGGCCATCACAACACTTCGCCGCTTCATTGCCATGGCCATCACTTGAAGTAGAAGAGAAAAACGCCAGAGGAGTAAGAAAGAGAAACATGGCTTGACCTAAGGTGAAATGGTAACGCTTCAGCTTAAATATTTTCCTCCTTAACTGTTCTTCCAGACCACAACGACGTCGTTCATTACATCCATTTCCTTCTCCCTCCCTCGGTTTTTTTTTTCCTTGCCTTTTTCCCCTGCTTTGGTAAGGACAAATTATTATAATTTTAAAATTTAAATTTAAATTATATTTATAAACAATCTTAGCAATTATTTTTTAAAGTATTTTTTATTTAAAAATATATTAAAATAATATTTTTTATTTTTTAAAAATTATTCTTGATATCAACACATGAAAATAATATAAAAACAATAATTTTTTAAATTTAAAATAAAAAATAAAAATAAAAAATTTCAAATATTTTTAAAAATATTTTTGAAATATAATATCAAACAACCCAGAATGAAACACGTTTTAGGATTAAAATTTATTATTTAAATAAGAAAAAATAGAATATCAATAAAATATAATTTTAGTTTGGTTTTTAAATATATATCATGAGGTACAATTTTTTATTTAAAGTTAATTATTGAATTAAGTTTATAAACTATAATAAGAAAATGCATTCAGACAATAAAAATGAATAATTTATTTATTTATTCCGATTTATGCCCATCACGCCACCTTTGCTCTGATAAAATTTCACCTAACGCCATAATACACACCCACTTATCAACCTCATCCTTCACTCTCGCCCTCACCCTCTCTCCATATAATTTATTATTTTTTTCCTCAATTACAAAAAAACAAAACACAATCCCCTTTAATTATCTTCTTAATTTATCACACTTAATCCCTGATACCTCGATTTTTTTAGGGTTTGAGGGGATGGACTCGGAGGATGACATGATGGACGCGAACGACGTCGAATCAGGTGACGATGATTTCTATTACAGTGATGGTGTTTATTATGATAATGATGGTGATGATGTTATGGACGATGATGATGATGGTCCCGATTATGATTTTATGGCTGAAGCTGTTGATGATCCCGATGACTTGTCGTCCCGCTCTCAGGTGATCTTTTTGTTCGGTTGTTTATCTGTGGCTGTAGTGATAAAGTTTGCTGCTTTGTACTTGAATTGTGCTGCTTTTGGGTCAAGAGGAGTAATGAGTGATTATTTGTTTGTTAAAGAGATTTTATGGGCTTAAGTTTATTGCTTTAGGGGAATTGAGGTGATGTGTAGATTTGGTTGAGAAATTTTGGTGGGGATCAAGTTGTTATTATGGGGATTTTAAGTGTGAGGGTAGATGGAATTTCTTTTTTGTTTAGAGGAGTGTAGGTTTAATTAAGGTTTGTTTGGTTGATGAGGAAAATTTTGATGTGAGTGTAGGGAATGGGTGAATGAAGGGATGATCAGATGTATGTTAGTTGAGCTAAATTTGATTACTATAGGGGTAATCTATATAATTTATTTGGATTTTTGACTGAGGGTTGGGAGAGGGGAGAATTGAACTTAAGTAAAGCTAGTAAGTGTTTTGCTAGGAATTTATGTGTATTGGGTAGAGGTTTCTTTGCGTGCTTAGAGTTTGACGGAGGGATGCGAAATTGGACTAGTGAATCATATACTGTATACTGATATTGGTGATCAAGTATCGGAGAGTGAGTTCGGTTCACTTAAGTCGCATCAGCCACATTGTGATATTTGGTTTGATTATAATCTCCTTTATTGCTATATATTGGATTAGGTGTTGGAAGCCATTATTGTCTCTTGGTGTTTCTCATGTGACAAATTTTTGGTGGAAGAGAACTGATTTAAGTTGGTTTAGGCTGCCGAAGATGACTCTATTCATATATATATAATCTCCTCTGTTTGTTTTTTCATTGAAGAAGCAGGGAATTTGACTGTTCTTTACCTTGTCCCCTAATTTGTGATGACACTGATATGCCTTTACTTTATGATGTGCTGATGTCTCTGGATTTGTAGTTGTTCATCCATCTAATAATTGATGGGTTTGATTTCACAAACCAACTTGGATAAAAAACAAGAAGTAGAGAGTTATTAAGGATCTCAATTCCACTTAGATGGTCTCTACTTCTATACCATCATGATGATGATGGATGTGAGTGTGGTTTCATTTCTGAGCTTGTTGACGAGCCTGATGACATGTCTTTGCTTTGCTTAGGGTCTGTCTGGTTTATTGAAGAGGAAAACTTGAGGAAATGTATGGAATGAGTGAATGAAGGGGTGTGCTTGTTTAGTGTGATTGAAAGATTGGTTGGTTGATAAGAGGACATGGGAAGAAAGATGAATTTCAGGGAACAATTTGGTATTCAAATCGTGAGTGAATGAACTTATCTGATTCAAAGTGTTGTATTAGGCTCTGCATTGTCTCTTTGTGTTTCCTTGCCCCCTCCTTTTTTTCCTTTTCCTTTATTGCTTTTCCTCACTACAGAAACAAGTTAATTCTATAAAAAATAAATAAAATTAAATCCCTTTTGGGCATTGGAACATTTATCTTTGAAGCTGGAAAGTTAAAATTGTAAGGTGATAGCTCTTTGGTTTTGGTTTTTCTTTGTCTCTCTATCTATTAGCTTCTGATATTTTGCTCGTGTTTTCTGTTTCAGCAAAGTTATACAGTCTTGAAGGAAGAAGATATACGTCAACGTCAAGAAGATGATATAACAAGAGTATCTACTGTCCTTTCCATATCGAGAGTTGCAGCAAGCATCTTACTCCTTCATAATAATTGGTAAATTAGCCGATCTTTTCTCATTTCTGTTTTTTATAGCTAGTTTGTCAGGGTTTAGACAAATGCTTGTATTGTTGTTCACAGCTAATCAGTGAATTGTGTGTGGAAAATAATTATGGTAACTTGTGCATGCTGTGCAGTAGAACTTCTTTCTTGGTGTTCTAATGAAATTCAGCATTGCAGGAGTATTGGTAAAGTGCATGATGCGTGGTTTTCTGATGAAGATGCCGTCCGAATATCTGTTGGCTTGCTAGACAAGCAAGTACAGTTTTCCAATGCTCGAGAAGTAAGTGCTCTAGCTACATGACTGTGGTTTAGGATTGATATCTACAGCTCTCTCTTTTTTCTGGCACTGTGTGTGTGCGCGTGCTTGTGAAACTTACACTGGTTGCTCTTGTGGCCAGCTTACTTGTGCGATCTGCTTTGAATCCTTTCCTCGCAATAAGATTTTCTCAGCTTCTTGTGGCCATCCTTTCTGTAATACATGCTGGTCAGGTAAATTTCCTTTTTTACTTTTGTTATTTGTTAATTTATTCATTTCTTACTGTCATCATGAAGAATCATACTGAGATTTAATTTCAGTTGTGCATCAAATTCATCTGTGATTCTTGGGGTGGGGGGGTGGGGGGTTGTTCATGTATTGTTCAACACTAGTGCATGCTTTGAAGTTTAACTAAATTCAGCACAAAGTTGGTATAGAAGGAGTAGTTACCCTCCCCTTAATTTAGATATATAGGGAATTTTAATTCGAAAACCCTGAATAGTGGAAAGATTGGTTGATTATAATTGGAAAAAAGAAGAGCCATGGGATTATAAACTCAATATCTTCCCTTGTCAACACTCTAGTTTTGTGTCATTGGATTTTTTACTATCTATAGGCAGGGTTATAGAAAACCTCCAATGCTCTTCAATTTGTTTTTATTCATTTCCTCATGTGCTTCCAAAGAAAAATTGTAGGTTCATTTCTCTTATGCTGTGCTCTGTTTCCCATTGAAGAACAGTGCAAAGGCTAATGTTTTGGTATTGTTTTTTGGGTTTTATTCTCTTTTATCATGTACTTTGTACAATTGCATGTCTGTGGGCCACCCTTGCATTTTTGTTTTCTCTTCAAGATTTTATTACTTTATTAAAAAAGAACTTGCTTTGATTGTTGCAAGTTCTGCATATATCTTGTTTATTACTCTTAGTGCTGGAACATGTGTGCAATTGATAAACTTGAGCATTTTTTCACCAATTTGAATAGTTTAGTTTTTTCCATGCTTTCCGGTTAGTCATTATTAATTTTTTGCTATCCTTTCCTCACTATTTAGGTTACATTAGCACAACAATTAATGATGGTCCTGGATGTTTGGTGCTAAGATGCCCTGATCCATCTTGTCAAGCTGCTGTTGGTCAAGACATGATCAATCTGTTAGCCCCCGATGAAGATAAGGAGAAATACTCTCGGTACCTCCTAAGGTCCTATGTTGAAGGCAACAGAAAGGTGTGCCCTCAATACGGAACCCCAAATCTTGTTACTGTATTTGGTATGATTCTCTGTTTTCTATTAAGTGTTAAGAGTGGGTATGATCATCCCTTCTTCCACCAAATATCGGCGCACAAATTTTGAGAAAATTATAAAAAAAAATTTATTAATAATTTGTACAATTTATTCTGCCATTTCTGTGCTAAAAGTGGCTATATTCTCCTTTCAGCATTTCCTTCTTATTGTTAAACCTTCTATACAGTGTTGTGTCTGTACAATCATTTGGTTTATTTGGTTAAAGAGGAATGCTAGAGTGTTCAATGGTCAGTTTACATCTGCACATTTGCTGTGGGATAGAATATTTTTCTTGCTTCTTTATGGTGTTGTGCTTCAGGTACTTTTAGAGGTGTTTCTGTAGCTGACACTTGGTAAAATCAGGATGCTTTATTATCATAGTTTTGCTGTCTGTTTCTTGATTTGGAGGATGGCTCATTCTCCCAACTGTTTCTGCATATTTTCTTCTTTCATTACTAAAAGCTTTTGTGATCTAAAAAACTTTTTTACCACATTTTCCTTCTCTTCTTGTTTACTTTCAGACCAAGTGGTGTCCTGCTCCAGGATGTGAGTATGCTGTTGATTTTGCTGCCGGTGGTGGAAGCTTTGATGTTTCCTGTCTCTGTTCACATAGCTTTTGCTGGAATGTGAGCGTTCACTTCATATTGAGAGTGTCACTATACTATATTCCATAGAAATTAGTTGTCTTGTAATGATTTGTTATTGCCATTGGATAACTGCAGTGTGTGGAGGAAGCTCATCGTCCAGTAGACTGTGGCACTGTGGAAAAGTGGATTTTGAAGAACAGCGCTGAGTCTGAAAACATGAACTGGTAGACAAATAGATTCCTATTTACTCTTTTTTATTGATGGCAGGTATATATGTAATCACACACATGGAGAGCTGTAGGAAGATGGGTATAAATAGTTGATACAATTAAGAGCTGATGTTGCTTTATACTGATTTTATACTTGCTTACACTCAGGATACTTGCTAATTCCAAACCTTGTCCAAAATGCAAGCGACCAATTGAAAAAAACCAAGGGTGCATGCACATGACATGCACCCCTCCTTGTAAATTTGAATTTTGTTGGTAAGTTCTGAATTTTTTGCTGAAACCTTTGAAAATTGATTATCCTCTGGATGAAGTTTTGTTTAATCTCAGTGGTAAATGCAGGCTGTGCCTTGGTGCATGGACAGATCATGGTGAACGGACAGGTGGTTTCTATGCTTGTAACAGATACGAGGCAGCCAAGCAAGAGGGAGCAGTAAGTGTGCTAATATTGTCATTTTTATTAGATCTACCTCATGCATTGTGTTAATTCCTTGAAATAGTTAAGATGGTGATTCCTTAATGTCTCGCAAAATTCATATTATCACTTGTAGTATGATGAGTCAGAGAGGAGGCGTGAAATGGCAAAAAATTCTTTGGAGAGATACACCCATTATTATGAACGATGGGCAAGCAATCAATTGGTATGTTCATGTTTTCTTTGTTGCTGTTTGTATGTCATTGTCATTTCTTTCCCATCATTTCTTGCTGGTGTTATCTCAAAGTTTCTATGATAGTTTTCTGCTGTTGTAATAGTTAATTTGCATTCTTTAAAGCTGATACCATTAATTTCCCTCCTTTCCCTTGGTGATTTTGGATGTTTAGTGGCCTGCATTGCACTTGGTTATTTTCTGATATTCTTTAAAGTTAAATCTGTTAATTTTTCTCGTTCTTGGAAGTTTTGAATGCCCTATTCCTGCATTGAGTTACTTTTTCTGTGTTTATGATTCAGATTTCAATGATTTTCATTCATTCAAGGGATATTTTGTGGTGGAAGTTAGAAGTGACTTTTCTTTGGTAATAGGCTTGAATTTTCCTGCAACTCAAATATGCATATATGCAGTAATTTTTGCATATTGATCAACTTGTTAACGCTATAGCCCGTATATATTTTGTGGTTTGATTTCTTGTACCTATCATGCAAAAAATTTCAGGCACCTAATCTTGGTCTATATATCATGCTAACGCTGTCTTTCAAGGTTTACTACTATGGATATTTCTGTCACAGTTAACTTTGACTTAAAGCTGATTAGGAATCGTGGTACAGGTTTTTTTTTGAGATCTTCATGAGCATTGCCATTTAATAGGTCGACCCATGCTGCTGTCTCTTGTTCATTCCAAGTCCCAACTAATAGTTTTCAATTGGAGGGTGGGGGGTAGAAAGAAGTATGAAAGGGGTAAGGGTCAGTTGTAGTGTGCTTTGATTGCCACTGTGGATCAGGGTTAAAAGGCCTTTTTTAGCTTTCACTTGTGTTGCTCTTTTACTTTCTTTCCTTTTTTGTTCTCTTACTGCTATGTGTAAAGGAAATGAATTTAGACAAGTACAAAAAGAAACAGAAGAGTCAGTTCCAGAAAAAGAAAAGAAATAATGAGAAATAGGCAAGGATGGAACCCAATGAGCTAGTGCAATTTTGCTCTGTACCTTAGTTGAAATCAGCTGGATACATAAGTAATTTACTTAATCATTCTTAAAAAGCCCTCTCTACTATAAAGATATAACAATGTCAAAGGACAGCATTTGATTCTCTTTTTTATTGGAATTTAGATTCTCAGTTTCTGATTGTAACTTGTACTCTTGCAAGGATCTCTCTGAAGAACTTGTACTTAGATTACTGTTTTACCAAAAAGTTCAGTTAATGCTAATGTTTATTTTTTTCTGTTAAACTCTTGCTATTATATTCATCTCAACCCTTTTTACCCTTTTCTTTTTAATTCATTTGTATACTTGGACTTGGAGCATGTCTTAATGGAATCTGAAAGTTTTGTTCTATGTGGCAGTCGAGGCAAAAAGCTCTTGCAGATTTGCATCAAATGCAGACTGTGCATGTATGTAAACTTGTTCATACTATTTCTTCTTCTTTGCAAATTTCATGTTCTCCATCTATTAGCTGCCTGCTGAATGATATCAGAGATTGTTTAACTTTTTGTTTTTTTCCAGCTTGAGAAGCTGAGTGATGTACATTGCACACCTGAGTCTCAGCTGAAGTTCATTACAGAAGCATGGCTTCAGGTGAATTGTCATATTATTTCACTACAACTATTGCTATTATTTATTTTTTACAGACAGGTTGGGGGAGGGGGAACAAAAGAAAGGGAAAAGATCAAGCCATGCATCACCTTTTGTCTTCCTGTGTTTGTTTGCAGATAGTTGAATGCAGGCGGGTTCTGAAATGGACATATTCATACGGGTTTTATCTTCCTGAGCATGAGCATGCCAAGAGACAATTTTTTGAGTACTTGCAAGGTATGCATTTGATAAATCATTTACCAAATGATTGTATGAGACAGATTGCCAATGGTCTCACAACCCGGCAACATGCATCCCTTCACATGAGAGTGGCAGGGTTCATGGTTGTGGGTCCAACTTGAGCTAGTGATTATACAAACCAAGCGTGGATAAAAATAAGATAAGAGAAAGAAATATACTGGGTTTATCTATTTTTGGCGCCATTGCTAATAAAATAATCTTTGCATGCTCTGTAGGTGAGGCTGAGTCCGGTTTGGAAAGGCTTCATCAATGTGCAGAGAAGGAACTACAACAGTTTCTTGCTGCTGATGGTCCATCAAAAGAGTTTGATGAGTTCCGGACAAAGTTAGCTGGGTTGACCAGGTATTGCTGCACTTTGTCATTGACATGCACTTTATGTTTGTAGTGCAAGGGATATAGGTTTAGCCCCTTCAGGGGTTAATCTCCTTCCTGTGGAAGATTCTATCCTTTTTGTGAGAAGAAAAACATTGTTGCATAATATTATGATTGATTAATGAGGTCATTACTTACTGTTCTGGCCCCAAAAACATCAACTGCTTGTCTAGAAGGTTTGCGTTAGGGGATATGGTTTTTCAGCTGTTTAAGCTTTGCTTTCATATTTTCCAAGTGTACATATGTAATTGATATATGGCCCTTTTTGTCCAAAAAATGTATAATGTCATCTAAATACTTGTCCGTGAAATTGTTTCCGGTGCTGCACGTAGCCATCATTGTTTTAATGTTCCTTTTTTTTTTCTTTCATTGATTGGTAGATGCATAATTAGGAGAGTAGTTCTTGTATGCATCTGAATAGCTTGAGAGGTTAAGATGCTTGAAAACTTGGTGGGATGATGTATCCAGAGTTTCATCGCCTAATTAGACAGCAGCGTATCTTGCACCTCCTGGACAATAGTTATGTTAAATGTCAATATGCACAGTAAAGATTCATCTCCTTAGATTTGTTGAATTAGATGTTTGTGTAAGCATTTAGGTATTACCACATTTATAATACTGGCTTTAACTCCTTTTTATATACCTACCTGCAACAGCGTAACAAAAAATTATTTCGAGAACCTGGTTAGAGCATTAGAGAATGGTCTAGCAGATGTGGACTCTCATGCTGCTTGTAGCAAGACCTCAAGCTCAAAAAATGCCAGTGTCAGCAAAGGGAAAGGTGGCAAGGGAAAGGGTGGTAAAATGGGTGGTTCCAGCAAAAATGGAGATGATTAATCTTCCAATTCCAAGTTGCTTCCACGTGACAGGTATGCTGCCACAGCCTTCTAAACTTCAAAACCCTTGTGTTCGTGGAAGATGGAACCTTTTAGGAACAAGTACTCTCCAAGCAAGTTAAAAGAAGGATAATTGTGGCAGATTCTTTCTATTTTTGGCTTGATGGCTCATCCTTTCCAGAGTCTGCTCAATGTGTGAATGGTTAGTAGATGTCGAAGGACTGGAAGAATAAAAAAAGCTTCTGATTCAAGTCCTTGTGTGGTTTTGGGGCAAGCACCATGTTTGGTGTACTGTATATAGTCGTTGTCTGTTTACTAACATATCGATCTGTAACTTGCTTTTGTTGCTGGTAATTATATGTATAGGAAACACTTTTAATCTGCGAAAACAAATTTACTGTTTGTGAAAAAGAAAACTTCAACAGCCTTTTCCTTGAACTTCATTTCTCACTTCCCTTCACTGATGGTTCATGCGATCATCTGTCCTTTGAAAAATCCAGTGAGCAGTGATATGGTATTGTGTCGGTTCAGCTTTCAAAGTGGTGGCGCTGAGCAAAATTGTTTTCATGCTAGCTTCTATTTCTATTCTGGTTACCAACTTCTTTCTGATTCCTTGCATCTTTAAAGCTAATTCAGCAATGAAAATCCAAAGAGCAAAGTTGAAGCTTTAACTTTTATATTGGATGTTTTATGATCATTATGTGTTTGGCAGCCATGAATTTTGATACCATGACTTGCTGTGTCGGACTTATAACCATGCAAGTGCTTGTTTTTTTGTAAATCTCAAATGCCTACCATTTTATGGGCCACTCTCGAGACTTGAAAAGCTCTCGACGATTTACGTTTGAAGATTTGAAAAGAAACCAACCGAAAGTTTTGAAGGTCTGCATCTCATATGAATCTGTGCTGCTTTAATTTAACCATTTGTCCTATTAGCAGCAACTTGTGTCTGAATACCAATGTGGAAATTGTATCTGAATTCTTAGTCAGTAGTGACTTTTTTTTAAAAAAAAAACATGGATGGCTTATTAGAGATTGCATGAGAAATATATTTACATCTTGATATTTAAAAATAGCATAATATATATGTAATGACAGGAATCAGGGACACAAGTTCATGCAGGCGGAAGTTGATGAGGAGATAAGAAGAGAGCATTGATGGGTCTTATTCAGGTGATCTGTTGGTGTTTGAGAGCTTATCAGGTTTAAATGATTTTCATTTTTGGTGATGTCTTCACAGGGATCATTGCTGCTATGAGTGGCCGGCGATGGCCATTGCGGGGGGGGGATGGATAAAGAAGTTGGTGGTATTTGGTGGTTTGACCAATATCCTATTATGGGTCAGATAAAAATTGAATGTCAAAAAAAAAAAGTTTAAACACCAAAGGAAAATTTGACATTATTACTAGGTTTAAAACTAGCTCACGTTGAAGTTAAGTTGCTTCTATGCTACTCAATATCCGTAAAAATATAGTTTGATTTTGAAAAAAAATGTATTAAAATAATAATATATTATATTGATTCGGGCTTCATTAGCTAACCTGCAAAACCTGTAATCTAGATTATGGACTGCAACGAGTTTAATACTTTTTGTCAACTAGTTTTTCTTAATGATATGATGATAATAATAATAATAATAATACAAAAAGCTAGCAACATTGAATTCTAACTAAATGTATTGTGTAATCTCAAAAAAGCAAATTAAAATAAATTATGATGGTCATTATAAAATCAACCAAATTTTAAATGATAAAATTAAAAAGAATTAGATAAAAAGGACTCTATTGAAAGAAAAAAAAAAAGGGGGGGGGGGATACGAAGAAACTATATAGCATTGTTGTTAAAACTAACCAAGCAAGTCAACCTTGAAATATTTTGACCCAACTCCTTGTGTTAAGCCTAATGTTAAAAGCATGGTTGAACTTAAATATAAAGAAAATATTTTTTAATATTTTTTTGCAAATCAACTCGTCAAACTCGCTACTTGAATAATGGACTCCATTGGGTTTAAATTTTTTGTTTTTTTTAATTATTTTTTATTTAATAATATGATAACAAGATTACATGCTTGCAAAATTGAGCATCAATACAATACCAAGATGTTTATTTGAGATTGTGATAACCTCGTAATAAAAACCTAGATGACTTAGCTTGTCCAATGATAACTTGATGATAGACTATGGAGAAGAGTTTTGAGGACAAATTATATATATATATATATAATTAATAAAAAAACCCTCTTAACTTGATTTTTTTATCTAACCTGATTTTTATATTAAATTATGTAGAAGTTGCCTCTATAAAATCTAGTTGACGTGACAAGTTTAAAGAATCCTGATGACCGCTAAGAAAAAAATTGAGATAAAAATGATGAAATTAAAATAAAATAGAAAAAGGGTCTAACTTGAAAGAAAAAGAGAGAAGATTCAATTATATATATAAATTATTTTAATATATCAATAAAACATTAGTTAGAATCAATTATTTAATGAAAAATGTTATGTTCTCAATAAAATAATTTTATTTATAAAAAATACAATTTGAATAAAAATATAAATTAAAAATATTTATTTAATTTGCTGTGTCAAAATGGCGTGTAAAAATATGATCACGGCCGTCCGTCAACAAGAGTCGTCGAAAAGCGTCAATGATTCGAAATTGAGCGGTCCCACGATAAGTACAGGGACCCACCACCTTCTTAATTTGCGGAGGAAGGGGATGGCGTTGCCGTTTCAAGTACACCAGGTGTCGTTTTCTCACACCCGAGCGGCACACCATCAACCAATTAGAATAGAACCAATTCTCGAGCTCAGCTAAACCTTACTGTGTCCAATTATAGCCCATCCTCGAAAAAAGGGCTCATATAAAGCACGAGGTGAAGGAGAGAATACTGCTCTTCCCTCGCAAAACAAGTAGAGTGCTGGAGAAGACTGCTTTCTTCCCATTTTCCTTCCCTTCACTCTTTCTCAGGGATTGCAATACAGTACTGAGCTTGTGAGCCAGCGAGGATTTTGAAAATGGGGGAATCGCCATCATCTTCTTCGTCGCGTAGCTCCTCACGTTCCGCACCGTTTCCGCAATCGAACTTCGCGTCTCTTCCAGTAATGGCTCTCAAGGACAAAATTGTCGAGAAAATCTTGGAAAATCGCGTCACTCTGATCGTCGGCGATACTGGCTGCGGTACGACTCCTTTCCATGTTCTTTTCCCCCCCCTGCATTTTCTCTTTTAACACTTGGCTGATAGAAAAAGCAAAAGGATAAAAATAGGCAAACATCTCTTTGGTTTTGAATGATCAAGCTGAAAACGAAAATAGTAATAATGGATACAACTTTTATTATAATAAGTATTGCTTTTTGCTTGATACTATGGAATATTTTCTAATTTTAGTTTTATTTTTTGTGAGAGAGAGAAAATTATAGTGCTCGTAACCTGCTGTTATGGGCTGAACGGGGTTTATAATTCTTCGGAAAAATATAAGAGTTTTAATTTAATTAAAACCTGAGATGAGTTTAAGTATACTGGATTGGGAGGGCTTATGAATTTATAATAATTTACATTGTTTTTGTTTAATTATATTTTTAGCATTTTGTGGTGTTGATAGATCTTCCTGTTTTTTTTTTTTTTTTTTTTGAAGGAAAGAGCTCTCAAGTTCCACAGTTTCTTCTGGAAGCAAACATGAAACCGATTTTATGCACACAACCAAGGAGATTTGCTGTTGTTGCTGTAGCCAAAATGGTTTCTGAAGCTCGTAACTGTGAACTTGGAGCACAGGTTGGGTATCATATAGGTCATTCGAAGCTTATGTCTCCAAGGTATTGTCTAGCCCGTGCGTTGATTCACTTCCTTTTCCATCACATTTCTGTTATTTGTATCATCTCTACTCAAGTACTGTGCTATATCCTCTCCTCTCTGCTTGACACCCAAAGTGAGGTATTGGGACTGTGTTGTGTGTTTTGCCAATTACTGGTGGTCTTTACACTAATAAATTTTATTTGCTTTAGCAGATCAGAAATTGTCTTCAAAACAGCTGGTGTTTTGTTGGATGAAATGCGAGATAAAGGGTTGAGCGCTCTCAACTACAAGGCCATTATTCTTGATGAAGTGCATGAAAGATCTGTTGAATCCGATCTTGTTCTTGTTTGTGTCAAGCAGTTTCTGTTAAAAAACAACGACCTGAGGTGCCTCTTTGGCTTTTATCATGTATAGCAATGTTTTCTGTATTATTGAATTTTGTTTTCTTCCATCCTCAATTGCTCGGTTGGAGCCTTTGTTTGTTGACTTGTTGCTCTTTTCATGCATGTTTTATCCTTCCTCTCCTGCTCTCACCTTCTCAGTTGATTTCTACAAGAGTGGGATATTTGTCTCTTTATGTTTTCCATGTCACATTGCAGTTGAGTTGTCCGAGTCATGTTATTTGGAAGTCTGACATGTTTAATTTCTGCAGGGTGGTATTGATGTCGGCAACTGCTGATATTGCAAGATACCGAGATTACTTCAAAGACCTCGGTAGGGGTGAAAGAGTTGAGGTGCTTGCAATCCCTATCTCCAACCAAAAGGCCCTTTTCCAGCGTAGAGTGTCATATCTTGAACAGGCAAGTAGTTGTATCTAGGGACTTTTCTTGATGGAATTCATACTCTTCATCGAAGACCTTGAATCGATGAAGAATTCTACTGGTTTTAATTCTGGAGTTTTCAAGCACAATGCCTCTCTTTGAGCATTCTATAAATGTAAAATCAGTTTTTTATAACAGATGTCTTCTCTTGGAGCTATTTTATGAAAGTTTGGCTTGGGACGCAATAAAGTACAGAGAGTGGGGGTGCCTAAATTGATTGTTTTATGACTTCCATATTTACACTAGATTTCCATTCGGAAGCCTTTGGCATTCCAGACAAGCAAATTTGAGCAAAATAATTACATGTTCTTTTAAGAATGAAGAAGTTGGTCAGTGAGTGTGAATCAGTTTAATATGTGGTTGAAAATAACTTGGGTGTGGTCTGGATCTTTTGGCATAGAAATTTGACAGTATAAAAAATAGATAATGCAGTCAATATATAAGTTGTTTAGAAATATTCCCCACATGACTAGGTTTTGAAGGGATAATATGGTTGGATGAAGACTTGGAGGGGGTAAAAAGCATGCAATGTAAATTCTCTATAATCAATCATGTTGCACAAAAAGATCATTCGTTAGGTGTTTCACTGCATAGTCAATTATGATGAAATACTTCACCATGCAAGTATGCATTGGTGTGTGGGGCTTGCATATATCTGAATGATGGGGACCATAGAGGCAGTGTCAAATTCTTTGTTGACATGCGATCTTTTGACAGGAAAGCCATTCCTTTAGTATAATCAACGATTTGTTCTGTTTTTGGTGCAGGTAAATGAACTTCTTGGAGTGAGCTCAGACTTATTGGCTCAAACATACTGTTCAGGACCAAACCCTTCTATGGCTGCTACTGATATCAAACCAGAAGTGCACAGACTTATTCTTGATTTGATTTTGCACATTCATAAAAATGAACCAGACATTGAGAAGGGCATTTTGGTTTTCCTTCCAACATACTATGACTTGGAGCAGCAGTGGCATCTTCTGAAGCCGCTTAGTTCATCTTTTAAAGTCCACATTTTACATGGAAGCATTGACACTAAACAAGCTCTCAAGGCTATGAAAATCTTGAAATCTCATCGTAAGGTATGCATCTAATTTGTTGGGACATCATTAACATGTTCCGCCCGCCACTTGCACAAAGATTACAACAGGGAAGTGAACCTGCACTTGACATTCAAAAATCAAACAAAGTGTTGTACACCCACTTCTTTTAATTCTTGAAGATGTTTAATAGCTTAATTTGTGCCCTTTTTGCTCTAGGGTTGGTTAAGTTTTGGTGCATCCTCAGAAATGAAGATACACACTGTACACCGTAAAATTTATCAAAACAGTCTGATTCTTCAGTTCTTTCATTTACAAATGTTTACAACCTTGATGCATTTAACCACTTTTCGGTTCAGTTCTAGAACTTATCGTGGTTGAAGTTGTTTCCTTTTCATAGGTAATACTAGCCACAAATATAGCGGAATCATCTGTAACCATACCCAAAGTAGCCTATGTCATTGATTCATGCCGATCTTTACAAGTTTTCTGGGATGCTACTAGGAAAAAGGATTCTACAGAGCTTGTTTGGGTTTCTAAGTCTCAGGTATCATGATCATCGTAAAGGTTGGTCTTGGGATTTGCATAATTTCATTCTCTTATTAGTGAAAATTATGGTTTAGGCTAATCAGCGGCAAGGGAGAACTGGTAGAACTTGTGATGGCCAGATATATCGGTTGGTCACAAGATCATTTTTCAACAAGCTGGAAGATTATGAATGTCCAGCCATATTGAGGTTGTCATTACGGCAACAAGTTCTTCTGATGTGCTGTGCTGAATCCAGAGCCATCAATGATCCCAAGGGTATGGTTCTTATATTTTTGTGAATTGTACTTCACAATTAATGGCTGGGGTGGAATATCTTTTTCAATTCACTCGCAGCCACTTATCTTGCATAGATCATGGATTGGAAAGAACACATTTTCTTTCCTATTCTGGAATTACTTTTCTTTACACTTTAGTGAGCTGGTGCATAAAATTTGGATTCAACTCAAATTAGGCCTGTTATTTCACAGCATTCATCAGAGAACTTCCCTTGTAGGTTTTTCCAATGTTTACTTGCACATATGCATGATTTAACGAAGTGAATCTTTTTGCTAGTGTTGAGTGAATGCCATGATCAAAATCTTTAACTGTCAAGAAAGTCAAACTGCACACTGTACATACTTGACATCTTGCAGATTTGCCCACCTTGCTTGAACCACATTATAAAGTTATAACATTATCCTGAAACCTGAGTTAAGTTCCTTTTATATATATATATCTTGTTGCCTTTGCAGTTTTAAGTGCAGAAATAACTGTCAAGTAGTGTAGTTGTTTGCCATTGGTATTGATTGTTGAGATTGGTGTCAAAGATTCTGAACCAAACTCCTTATTTTTAGTTTGTGCATGCTGAAATTTGAGCATCCTAATCTCTGTAAATTTGATGCCAGTCTTGTTGCAGAAGGCTTTGGATCCCCCCGATCCTGAATTTATTGAAGATGCATTAAATTTGCTTGTCCGCATGAAGGCATTGGATGGACCATCTCCAAGAGGGCGGTACGAGCCCACCTTTTATGGACGGTTGCTTGCCAGTTTCCCATTGTCCTTTGAGGCTTCTGTGCTAGTACTCAAGTTTGCAGACTCTGGATTGCTCCAACAAGGCATACTACTGGGCATATTGAGTGATACCCAGCCTCAACCGATTTTTCATCCTTTTGGAGAGGAACATTTGGTATTGTCTTATATGTTGCATGTCCTTGCTTGTGGGAACAATTCCCCCTCTGATATTTTTTTTATCAATCCTCAGTATACAGAGTACGTTTACCAGTACTACGGTGGAGACTGCAACTATACTTTCCAAATTGGTCGAAAGGAGATGATACTAATTGGAAACTTGGGTGCATATCAGTTCTGGCAACATATATTTAAGGTAAAATTGGTTGCTAGCTCACACCTTTTGAAGAATGCTCTTTATAGTACATATTTTGTATATGATTTTAAACTTTTCGCCCTCTTCTGAAGGATAAGCACCGCCTTGAACGCTTGAAACACCTTTTAAAGATTGATGAAATAAAAGCAACCACTGTATTGCTGCCAAAGATTGAAGAAGAATGGTGCACATTCCATAATCTTGTCCAGTCATCACTACATAATGTCTCTGAGATGTGTATGTATTTAAACACTTTAGCATCTATACTTTGTTACATGCAATCATTACCTTGCCTTTGTATGGTAAACCACTTTGGTTTTCAATTTGATTATATTATTAATCTCATTTTCTTTTCTGTTTTATTTTCTCTTCCAAGCTTATCTTTGGTGATCTTTTCTTTCAGATGAAGATATACTAAATTCACTGCATCGTTTTCGGCCAAAATTTCTGGGTACCTGTAATGATTTACTGACTTATTATGATTCTTATGAATTCAAGCACACTTGTCTTCTAAAATGTCAGCCAAAAGGAGATGATGATACTGTCATTGCGGATGATGAGCATGATGAACCATCTCATGAAACAAGGAAATGTTTTGCTGTACCATTTGTTTCTCCAAGTCACTTTCATACCATTAAAGTGGCAGAAAATTTGTCAAATATTATCAAAGAGGTAATATGCCTTGCACCTTTAGCTAACTTTATTGACATGTTAATTATCATTTCACTTATTTTCCATGTTCTACAGATAAGAGCTCAGCATACAGACAGCATGTCTGATGATAAGCATGAGTATATTGTCAATGGGTCTCATGGCAATGAAGAAGCTTCTCTGTGTATATATTTTATGAGGGGATTCTGCAGCAGAGGCAGTCAATGTTTGTTTTCTCATTCAGCTCAAGCGAAAAGAGTTCCATGCAAATTCTTTTTCACTTTACAAGTATTTCACTTCTATAGCTTGAGTTCTATCTTTATATTCTATACTCCTTTCTTTTTGGTCATTACTGCAATAATTATCAAACTATGTTTAGATGGCAAAGCTTCATCTTAGGGCCATTCTAGCTATATTGATCCTAGCTACCATTCAAAGGCTGGGCCTATAATGTTAGTTATTTTGAACTAGTAATTTGAAAGAGAAAAACTGGTTGAGAAAGTGAACTGGTGGTGATGCCTCTCTTGTGGTACCATGTCTTCCTAGAGAAGATTGAAGCAAACTCCTTGATCAAACAGTGGAGAAAATTTGGACAAAGCTTAGTTGAAGGTGTGGAAGGAAAAAAAAGTTGACACACGTGAACCTGGTTAATTTGGAGTTAATGCATATTGTTTTTGATGTAGTGTGGGAAAGGGAATTCTAAAGTTTTTGAGTTTATCTTGAATTTGTATTTTATTGAATCGTTTACTACATTTGAATTTATTTTATAGTGCTGTATGACAGGTAGAACCTTTTTCTTTCATTCAGTAAAACAGTTAAGATTATAGCCAGATGAGCTTGCAGTTAGGAATGAACTAAAGTTGCAATTGCAAATGAGGTTTTGACTGCTGTAGTCTGATACATAGTGGTGACAACACAAGTTCTTTTATCCATATGTAATGTTGGAACATAGAAAAATCATCTAAAGACCTCTCTGTCATTGCTGCAAACCTTCTTATTTAAGAATCAGCTACAGTTAATTCCCTTATTGAATTAACAAAGCAGGCTGATGAAGATGCAGTTAGGAATCAACTGCAATCACAATTACAACTGAGGTTTTGACTGCTGTAATCAGATATATAACTGGAAATATGGAAAAATCATCTGGAAGCCCCAGTAGAATAGCTGCAGACCTCCTTATTTAGCATTTTAGCATAGGATGTAATTTGTCTCTGAAGCTGCCTTGTGATTTTTAAGTCATTGATAATATGTTTTCAGGTGACTGAATTCTCATGTCCCTCCATTGAAATTCTGTTTAAATTTTCTGTTACTTTCAAAACAATATGTGCTCAACCCTATATTCTTCCTCTTCTTTTTTATGTCTTGAAAGTAAATGTGCCAACCCACAGTTTTAGATGCCAGAATAACTTCACTTTGTTTATCTAACCGAGTATGTAAGCATAGTCAGTAGATTAATTTGCCTGGTTGACAGTGAAGAATATGGTTTTCCAAGTGTTTTTAACAGCTCGTATTAAGCCCCATTTGTGAATCTCATGCATTCCTCAGCTACCAGCCAGCGCCCTGTCTGAGAACATGTGTTTGTGAATAAGATCCCTCTTGAAAAATTTGATGCCAGTTTCTGATTCTGATGATATCCTTTCAACTTGTAATGGTTAGTATATTTTCAGGGATGTCGATATGGAGAGACTTGTTCCTTTTCTCATGCTCTGGGTCCATCATTGTCATCATTTAGCTCAACTCCATGCATGCCAGAAGATGGTGCTGTCAATGCCGCGTCCCTGCTACGTTTTCTTCCGACAACTTCCGATGGATGTGTTCTGTTATTAGATGACACTGATTTGCATTTCTCCTCAAATCTTGCTCGTCACTACGATCCTTGCAAAATAATCTCCACAACATGTATGTCAGACACTGTCATGTTTGACTCAACATTGACGGGCATCAGAATTCTGTGGGGTCTCCGCCACCCTTACCAAACCATTATTTCCACTCCCGGGGGTAGTCCCATTCCATGGAATGAAGTTAAGTGCATACTGTGGCTGCCTGATTTTGATAGCTACAGTGAAAATTTGGACAGGCAGAAAACTTTTGTGCAGGATTTCTTTGAGTACTTAGCCATCCGAATATTAGCCGATGCCTTGTCTGAAGTGCAAGTTATTCTCACCATGAACAATATCAAATTTTCGCAGCTACAGGTAATTGCTTTTCCCAATTTGCGTTTTTTTTTTCCTGCTCCATGCATCATTTAAAATGCTTTTTCCTATTTGCGATGAACTTCTGCGCAACACATCTTTTTCCTTTTTATTGTCATGTGGTCGCATGATTTGCGTCAGCCATGTATGGCTAAAACCAGCAATGTCTGAGCGTGTTTGGTTGTCAGGTAGAGAAGCTGGGGAGAGACAGCTTCTTTTTCCTTGGCGAGTCTTTTCCATTCGATGAAGCTAGCTTTGGTCACTTGTCAAATACAGCCACTACTAGAAAGCCAATGATGGCATCAAAGCCCGTCTCGTATGTATTTATCCTGCGACCGCCTGCTGACGTTCAGTTTGACAACTATGCTGCCATGCTTCAAAAACACCTGCACAATGTCGATGTGAAACCATGTGTAGAGGGTTTTCAGGGTTTGCATTCAGAATCTCGTAGTTTATAAATTTATGGTTTTATAATGTAGATAATAGATATCGATTATGATGTTATCAGCTACTGGTATGATTGGAATATTGTGGGTTTTTTCATCTCACACGATGAATTGAATTAGTTCATTCCGGGCAAAACTAAATCCTCATTTATTATATAAATTTGGATTAGCTGGTTAAGCTTTTGCTTAGGATATTTAAATTTGAATCATAACTGTTGATATCTTTTCGGTTGGTGTTTCGTTTTTTCAATTGGAATGAAATTTTTCGATTTTGGAGTGTTTTTGTATGTCGTTTCAGGATTGTATTGTTTGTGTGTGTGTAAATAATTAAATATATTAATTAAAAAATAATTAGTTCAAATCTAAAAGTAAAATTATTTAGAATTGTGAAATTATTGATACTATTCAAGATCTAATATATCAAAAGCTTGATGTGATTATTTGCATTTTTTTTTATGAGACATCATTTGCTACCTTACAATTTCTTATTTATGGTATATTAATAACAAATTAGACTTGATGTTATTTATATTATTTTCTAACACATTCTCTCAGGTAAAAACCTTTTGAACTTGAAACTTACACATAGATCCACAATATCTTAGTATCTTATGTTTAATTTTTATCAACCCGAGATAAATCTTATAGTTTATACTCGAGCTTTATACTTGTATTGAGTTTTATACTTGGAGCTTTATACTTGTATTGAGTTTTATACTTGTGCTTCCATCAGCCCCTATCACGTTAACCATAAAATGGCCACCAATAGTCTGATAATCATTGTGCATTATTACCAAATTGCCATCAAAACTATAATATAAACAAACATTGTTTAATTTTGCATTATAAAAATACTTTTTTAAAAAAATATTTGTCTTACTTGAGTTTTTTTTTTAAATTATTTTGATGTAGTGAAATTAAAAATAAATTTAAAAAATAAAAAAAAACTATTAGCTTAATATATTTTAAAATTAAAAACATCTTAAAAAATAACAATATTAATTAACAAGACATATTTGTTTTAAAAATATACAGGTTTTATAAAGAGGTTTGGTGGTCAGGTCGTCATGGTTGTTTTCATTTTTAGTGATAGTTTGTAAGTATGATTAAAGTTATTTTTTAAAATGATTTTTATTTAAAAATATATTAAAATAATATATTTTTTATTTTTAAAAAGTAATTTCTAATATTAACACATAAAAATAATAATTTAAAATAAAAAATATTTTTTAATTTTTTTTTTTTTTAAAACTTTTAAAATGCACTTCAAAGTTACAACCACCCCCATTAATTTTTCGAGCGTCTCTCTCTCACGCACGGTAATTGGATATAAGAAAATACCAAGAGAATAAACTTGATGAAACAGAATTTGTTATTACATAAACACCCTTGTCTCTTTCTAACATTTACCAAGATGACACTACCCCAGTGGCAAAATGCTAAAATGATAAAACCTCAAGTACTTTATCGTAATTAAACGATAATGTTACACTGCTGCTGAGTCCTGAATCAGAAGCTTCTTTGTCTTCTCTGTTGAGTTTTGGACTTTGGGGTATATAAGGGACATCAAACCTTCTCTTTTTGACTTTTGATGGAATCACACTTTGATTTTCAGTTTTTTATTGATCTTTATAGCCCTTACACGTTATAAAGGTTTCTTTTGAAACAAGTTTTTCCATAGAGAATAGCTAAATATATCATCCTCTTTTTGTCATTACAAGGTAAAGTTTTTGTCTTTACATTGTTAGCTTTTCTGGGTCATTTTAGAATTTGCTTTTTGGGTCTCTTTTTGGTTTTTAGGTGAATTTGATGGTTAATGATCTGGTTTTGTTGAAGTCTTTGTGGTAGGTAATGTCAAAGTTTTGATCTTTTTGCAGGTTGTGTTGTGTTTTAGAGGATTGGTTTCTGGATGAATTATAAAGGAAGGATGCGTGCTCCATCATTGCTTGCACAGTGTTTACCTGGTTTGGCGCCTCAAGATAGAGGAAGCCATAGTATGCCTGCTGTTTCAGAGAGAGATGTGAATCTTCCTACACCAGCTGTGGAGATTCTCCCTTCAAAGGTATATATTGTTCTTCTCTTGATTGTTATGTAGAAATTGTGTTTGACTTGAATCTATTGGTAAAAAAAGAAGGGAAATTTATGACTGACATAAGAGCTTTTTTACATTGGTGGTGGAGGGAGAGCTAAAGTTGACTTCAAAATTGAATCATGTATTTTTAATTGTGCAGATGGCTCATCCTTACAAGTATGCTGGGGAGAACGTAGAATTTCAAGGCCTTAATGTGTTCAAGGTATGGATGATCCTTGTTTGATGGTTATGTGAAAAATGGTTCTCTTATGCTAAAGGCTCGAAGAATAAATGGGATTTTTGTTCTTTCAAGGAGAACTGGCTTGTGTAGTTGTTGTCAGAAAATCGTTTGTGTGAGTTCTGGAAGTTATACTTGAACATTTCAAAACCTACTCCTTCTATGTATAGTTATTTATTTAATGATCAGAGTATTGAGTTCTGATTGATTCTGTATCAAACTCTTTCAGGGCAGAGTTAATGTTGCTGATATTATTGGGTTCACTGGTTCTGAGATGATATCCTCAAAAACTGATGGTTAGTGACACTTCCAGCTTGCCTTAAAAAGTGAAAATTTTAGTTCAATTTATATTTGGCTATATATTTAAATACTGGTTTATAAGGATGCAGAATATATGTAATTGGTTGATTTGAATTTAAAGCTGAGAACTAATACGATTTTTGCAGGGTATCTGAAATCTTGGGACAGCTCTATTGATCTTGTTAATGTTCTCAAGCATGAGATACGTGATGGTCAACTTAGCTTTAGAGGCAAGAGGGTACTTGAGGTGATTAAGTCAAGTAACCGTTTTACTAATATTCATGCCTTGAGTTCATAAGTTGAAGTCTTCCCTTTTGCATTAACAGTCTGAAAGAAAAAGAAAAACAGCCTAATAATTTACAAGAAACCTCAGTAATCTCCTATCCTGAAAGTCTTGGTTGTGATGGCTCCTTGGTGTGCACTACCATGAGAACTCTACCATTTGTTTTAAGTAATTTAGCAATATGACCTGACTCTTGATCTCTCCACTTGGTGATTGTTACAGCTTGGTTGTAGCTACGGTATTCCAGGTATTTTCGCTTGCCTGAAGGTAAATCCCGTTGACTGATTAAATGTTTCCTTCAATATGGGTGATTTGTATGATACTAAAACATGTGTAGATGTGATTTGTCTTCCAGACATTTTTTTCACACTAACTTTTATTGCCTTCTTATTTTTAGAATATTGAATGCATCTGTCATTTGCCCAAAGTACAGTTTGTGCTAATTTACAAGTACTCTTGAATATCATGTACTATAATGTGTAAACCAATTAATTCCAAAGTTCATACAAGATAATCTAAAGCCATATGGTCATCCTGATCTAATATCCTATAGATATCTAATTTGGTCCAGGTTTGCTTTTTGTAATTAAAAACCCTTGTGCACTATAGGTCATTGGCAACAAAAACTTGGGATTGTTGACTGATTTTCCATTATGAGTAGGTCAAGATTTTTTAAGAAGCATATATGATCTGATTTCAAATAGCAGTCATAACATTATTAGTAGTTAATTAATTGGGAATATATGTACTCACTCTTTCTCAAGATAGGTGTAAGAACATAGACTTTTGAGAATCTCTTTTGATGCTGTACCAATTTTGAAGCTGACAAGAAATTTTACAGGGTGCTTCTACAGTGCATTTCCAAGATCAGAATGCTGAAACAATAAGGTGCACAACCATACCAAATGTCCTTGCTAACCTTGAGCAAGCTCGGGACAGGCAGAGCCGGCAGCCAGAGAGCCCCCTGACTCCATCAAGACAAATGCTGGCACCATCAGTGCACTTTTATGCTGGGGAATGGGGGGAACTCCCCACAGTTTTATCTATTGTGAGGAATGATACTTTTGAAGTGACAACAGGGATGAACCTGAGCTTTTCTGAGGAGGATTTCATGGATGGATGTAGTAGCCAAGATGGTAGCATCATTGGTCAGGAGACTTCCTCAAGACGATCAAGGAAGCTTTCAGGGAGCCGGGCATGGGAGAGGGCTAGTGAGACTGGTCATGGAGAAGGGGGTTATGATGTTATTCTGATGACAGATACCCCACACTCCGTGTCTTCTTTGAAGAAGCTATATGCTCTTATAAAAAAGGTTAGTTTATTGGTTTCTTTTTGTTCAATTTATTGCTTTGTTTTATGAAAGAATTATTTTATTATTTTAATTCATAACTAAGGT
The DNA here is from genome assembly GCA_029228605.1 of Salix koriyanagi. NCBI lineage: Eukaryota > Viridiplantae > Streptophyta > Magnoliopsida > Malpighiales > Salicaceae > Salix > Salix koriyanagi. The sequence goes on along the minus strand of CM055343.1, from coordinate 2,373,058 downwards.
GATAGGTAAGTTTGTAACAGTGAGCATGATAAATAGAGGACAGCATCTTTATTAGATAACAAGCCTATGGGAAATGAAAGATGATGTCATCCTCATTTTGGAAAAATTATCTTGAATCTATGGAATAAAATGGTAGTTGAATGAAGTACTGTACTAGTTTGTTTTAGCTGTCATAACCATGACAACCTTAGCAGTGAAACAATAAACAGAATACTTATTATGTTTATTATCTCATTATGCCAGAGTATCTTGCACCCAGGGCTGCAAATGAGCCAAGCTGAGCTGAGCTTTAATATATATGTGTATATATATGTTTCCATTTTTTAACTACATATAACACATGTATAACAGCTAATTTTTTTATAAATTGCAAGTTGTTTATCATTTCAAATTTTAACAAGCTTATAAATGAGCTTATTTCTAAGCTTCAAAACAGACTTGCTTAGAAGATTAATGAGCAAGCTTGGATAAAGAGTTGAGCTTTAGCTTAGCTTAGGTAAGCTAAAGCTCAACTCTTTCATATAGTAAGCTTTAAAAATAGGCTTGCATAATCTCATCATGTCTTAACAAACAAGTTTGACCCGAGCCCTTGGCGCGCTGAGCTTCGTGCAACTCTGATGGCTTGGTTCATTTGCGGCACTACTTGCACATGAATGCAGGGTGGGAAAATCAGATTGTGTTACTGAGCTAATTCGATACCTACATATTGTTTTATGCCCTGTTCTTGTATGTAGAAACAAACCTTTCGAATAATCTTTAACTGTATGAACTTGTGAATATGATGCTCCATTTGTATTGAACATGTGCTAGTTGATCGGTGTTATTGATAAGAAGTTTGTTTGCATGACAGATCATTTGTATATATGACATAGCTTATTTGATCTTAAGAGAAGCACAAAGGATACATTTGTCAGTACCTGATTAAACTAAACTTACATGCATGTTCCATGTTGAAAGAGGATAAAGTATCAAGGCCCATTTTGTAATATTTGAACTCAAAAAACTGAGTGGGTAATGGTGTTAGCGTTATTCTTATTATAGATCCATTTTTTAACTCCTGTTTTGCATGGCCAGTGTTTGAGGCCTCCATATGGTGTATTGTACTTGGCAACAAAGAGAAATTATGTTGGATTCAGCAATGGATCAAGGCAGCTAAGAAGTCTGGTGGACGAGGAAGGCATTTTCGGAGCTCATTTAGTTAAGGAGATGACTGATAGAGATGTTTGGAAGTTCTTTCTCAAGTGAACTCAACAAAAGTACCTGCTAACTGAACATATTTTCAGATCATATTTGTTTTAATATACAAGTTGTATATCTCAGAACACAATTGTCATAATTATTTTTTTTGTCATAATAATAGAATCAGTGTTTAAAAGTTTGCTGGTGTGCGGTTCCTTGCTTATGCCTTTTGTAACCTCTCTCCTCCTCCTCCTTGTCTATGAGTCTATCCCTTTTGCTTCTTCTTTTTTTCTTTTTTTTACATTTTGCCTGTATAAAAAATATTCAGCAAATCTGAGATTCAAATCAGTGATGTTATATAATGCTATTCATTTTTGTATAATAGTCTTTGCTTTCATTTCTGTTTACAGAAATGCTTAAACGTGTTGTAAATGGTAAATGTAATTCCATGTATCCATAGGTGTGAGTTTCAAGAATTGAACTGCAATGAGCATTGCATCATCCATAGGCGGTTAGACCAGGGTTGTTAGTTTCGTTTTATTTCGGCCAAAACATTTTGTATCAGTTAGAAAAACGAGATGAAATGATATTGTTTTTATCTCGGTTTAATTCCAGCCTATTCTGTATTTTTCAGCTAAATACTGGCTGAAACGTTCTGGTTTTGTTCTGCACGTTATGTTTTGGTTAAATAATGTTTTTTTTTACAATATCAATCATATCTCTTAATCTGACCGTTAGATTGAAATGAAATTTTATGAGTCTCTTGATATATTTATATATATCATTTTAAAATTCAGAGCAATCAGAGAATATAATGACTTTGCGAGATTGATGATGATAGTCTCATAATATTATACATGTTCATAGTTTTGCTTAGAAAAATCATTTTATTGTATTTTTTTTAGATTAAATTGCCCAATTCTAAATAATTTTATTTTTGGATTTGAACTATTTTTTTTAATATATATATAAACAATACAACCCCGAAAACGATCTAAAACTGAAATATTATATTCCAATAAAAAAAACAAAACATCAACCAAAACCGAATTAACAACCTCATGTTAGACCATGTTTGCATCAGCAGTTGTTCCATTGTTGCACTCACTTCTTACTGGGTTTTACTGGTATGATCTTAGAATTAGAACGAGAATGCAGGTACTGCCACGCTAGTTTAAATCTACTCCAATCTTTTCCTGCCAGATTCATGGGCACAACAAGTTTCATAGATGACTTTGACTTGCTCCCTTGTGTGCACGATTCCTGAAGGCTAGATTCGGTATTTCCAGTTCTTGGCCGGAAGCTTCCCGTCAAAGCTCGCTGTGTTTGAACCTCGAATCAGTCTTCTCGGACGGCAGTCAATGATAGAATTTTTCAGAAGCATCAAAACGAATTTTAGGTTTTGTCCTGAAGGATGCAGCTTGGTCGAAGATGCCAGTCTGTCCCGTGAAACACTGCCATTGACTCCTCTTCAATACCATGCGTTTGGGAATCCAAATCGTTGAAAAGATAAGAGACATCAGATTGAGTGCTGTGGTTTTACAATTTTTGTATGGAAAAATTCAAGTACGATTTTATGATTTGATTTTACGATCCGAGTTTCAAAAGTGTTTTCCGTATCATGTTAAAATCACGATTTTGACTACCATGCATCCAACAATTTAGTAGGACCAAATCAGAGATGACAACACTATTCACTCAATATATACTCTTTTTTTGAATATGAGTAAACCTTATCCTTTTAAAAGTATTATTTTATGGGTTCAGATGAACGAGTAAAACTCTGGTCGTCCAAATTTTTTATAAAAAATATACACACTTACTCGAATTTAAGACCTTCTAAACTGATCATAAACTCTTTATTATAATAGTATATTTTTTGGAGATAATCTCAAAATACAAGCAACAATAAAGGGACCAAGTAGAGGATAAACAAGCACTGAACAATCATCATGTTCCAATTACTAGAGACACAAACCATATTTATTTCTAACATAGCAATAATGACTAAAGATAGCATTTTTCCTTACATTCATAGCAACCTAGATTTGGAAGCAACAGAAAAGATGGACAGCAAAACCCTAGTTCGTCCATGACCATAGACTAGGAAATTAATGAGTGCTGCACCACATAAATGAGTTAACAATAACAGGAAGATTGATGACATAGCAAAAAGTCAAATAGTTATGATTATAATCTGACGGTATGCATCGTTTGGGGAACAGGTATTGTAGGATCAGAGTGGCCTTGTGCTGTCAGAAAGCCATGTAACGTATTCTGCAAGTAAAGAAAAAAAATACTAATTATATGTTTTTTTAAGTATATTAATATAATATTATTTTTATTTTTATAAATTATTTTTAATATTAAACTTGAAAATATCTAAAAATATCAATTTTTTTTAATTTAAAATAATAATAATATTTTTTTTCTCAAAAATATTTTTGAAATACGCTATAAAAAAAAAAGTTAATCATGAGTCCAAATACTTAACCAGTGATTCGGTATCAAGACGAAAAACAATCAGTATTTTGGAAAGAATCCATAGCCACGATGAAGGAGCAACAAAGGGTTAGTTTTGGCTAAAATATTGGATCGATTGAGATGAGCATTTGTAAGAAGAAGAAGAAAAAAGTAGTGAGGAGAGAGTGCCCTGATTTTCTTACACACTTGGATTGTATAAATATTTGATAGGAATTCTTGTGAGAATTCCGACCAACAATAACTCTTGTAAGATATTTGATGGGAATTACATATTTTTTATTTTCTCTTGTGTTTCTCTTTTTATATATATATCTAGATTTTTTGTCCTTAATCTTTTTTATTAAATAAACATTAATAGTTACATAATAATAAATGTTTGTGTTAAATGCTTTTAAAACATACTCAACAATCGAGGAGCTAAAAGAGATATACAACAAGAAGTGATCCAATCAGGGCTTTTGTTCTAAGAGGGCCCACAAAGTATCAATCGACGGCTGCGCAGAGAGACAACCACGCATGCACTTCTGCATGCCTTATATATAACTTGACAGTTGACACACTCTATGCACTCTTGTGAGGGCTGTACTTGCTCCCTTTATCTCTAGAGAGAAGAAGCGTTTTTGGTAATAATTTATCAGTAATTTCTTTGTCATTAATCTCCTGTGTCTTTTGTTTTAAATCATTAAACAAAACCCAATTTTCCCTTTTCAAAGTTTTCTGCTTCTCTATGTCACGTTACTTGTTCCTGGTTTTATTTAAGGGTTGTAGCTGTTTTTAAATGCATGAATTTTGGGATATGTTTTACTTTGTTTTCTTAGGGCATTTTGTATGGTCAGGTCAGAGAAAGTTTTGATCTTTGGGGTTTTTGGGTTCAGAATATGATATTTTATGGGTTTTTTTCATGTGAAATTTTTGGTGGTGGAAGTTGATGTGCCAATGCAAGTGAAAGTTATTTTCTTGTGGTTAAGCTTTAGGGTGCCCTCGAGTTTTTGTGTTTGTAGGTGCAATTTTTATATGAGAAAGTTTTGATCTTTGTGAATTTCTGTAGCAAGTTGTTTGCTTTTAAGGTAGAGGTTGTTGAAATTTAGAAAAACACTAGAAATCTCATATTGGTACTGATTTTATTACTTTTATGTGCTAGTACTCGATCTTTCAATGTATGAGAATGTATTGTATGTTTGATTGTGTATGTGTTCTTTAGAGAGAAGAACAGGAAAAAAAAGGAACATGATAAAGTTCAATTGTTGTTGCCTGTTTGAATTGAGTAGTATTTCTGTTATTGTGCCATATAAGTGAAAATCTGACCTCTTGTCATGGTTTTATTTGGTATTTCTTTCAAGGAGAAAGGAATTAAGGTTCATGGTTTTGTCTGTCTTTAAAAGGAGGTTGGATTTTAGTGCTATGCAATTAAGGAATTGAAACAATGATGTTATGATGTCGATTCTATTTAATATCTTTATGGCATAAATGACTAAGAAGATGTTGATGTTGGTATAGCTTTGTAGTTTCTATCTCATTTTTTATGTAGGTTTTTGCTTGTTACTTGTTTTGATGAATCTTTCGAGTCTGAATTTTTTGTTGTATTGTTTTCTTTGCCCCTGTAGATATAAGGGTGTTAAGGCAAGCTATGCTTCAATGACTTCAATAGCCATGGATGTAGCAGATGCATGTCCAGCCGAGGATTTCATCGCTGTATTAATACAATACCTGGTTGATCCAAAACTACAAAGAAAATCTTCTGAGAAGGGAGCTACATCACAGATTGAGCAAGAATCAATTGCAAAACAGGTGTTCTGTTTTCTTCTTCTTTTCTTTGACTCTTCATTAAATGATCATGAATTGTGTCTCTGACCATGAATAATTATTAAGTAGACATATTTTTGGTAGTAAATCAATTGTTAAATAAACAACTTTTCTTGGGGAATATATTTTTGGTATGAGAAATGCCACAATCACGACAGGACCTCACTCATCCAACAGGCTTGGGAAATATATGCGTTTGCATGAGTGGTGGGTCCTACACGTGCCCTGTTGGATAGCATGGTCTTGTCTTTCACGAATGATGCCTACCTTATTCCTTTTCGGTATTATATTGACCGTATCAATCTTGACATGCTGCTGAATAAACTTAGTTGTTGCCATTTCATGATTTTGTTTTCCTATGAACTGTGGCTCCTTCTGCACCTCTTGATTCGTTTAGGCCAAAGTATTGCTATGCTGTTTGTGCAGCCCCTCTGTGTATTTTATTTGTTTCTCGAAACGGTGGTTGAAATCCATGTGTTTATATGGCCATTCTTGGAACTAATAAAATTCTGTATACTGTACTGAAAGACAGAAAAATATTGGCAATTAAACGAATCCCAAAAACTGTTCCCTCCAAGAGAAGCTAATGCCTTCAAAACTAGACACGATCTCTACTCCCCAGGCCATTTATAGCACCACAATGGCTTTATCTGAAGCCACCTGGGTTAACGGAGGAGTATTGATGCTTGGTTTTACTTGCACCAACCCTTTTACATATGTTATAATGCTATAAAGAAACCTGCAAACTTTGCATCAAACTCTTCCGAAATGGAAATTCCTATTCTGATTCCATGTTTCATGATGATCGACATTTGGAGTTGTGTCAATCATCTTGAACTAAGGAAAAGTAAAACCACCCTCCTTTTCCATGGACCTTTTCTCATGTGTTAGGATGTTTCATACCATGGCTTCTAAGAGGATATTATCACAGGTAAAGTTTATAAAAAATGCTTCCACACATGTTTTGACTATTGAATTTACAAGGGATATTTGAACTATCAAATTATTGTAAGTTACATCAAAAGAATGTTCAAGAAATAAGAAGAAAAATTTAAAACAAAAGGGGGACCATATAGAATCCATTTTTTTTTTCAGAATCTTTCATCTCTAATTATCTGTGTCCTAATACATACACTTATTCATGCTTCATTGGATTGTTTGTGCTGGATAGTCTTCTGCATATATTCTTATTTAAGTACATATATGCATCATTGCTCTCTCTTATTCCTTTGCCAACATCTTTTAACTTGCCTTTTTTTTTGTCATAATGGATTTCTCCAGCTATATGCAGTTGTTTTATTGTACAACTACTACCACAGGAAACAACATCCACAACTTGAATTTTTATGTTTTGAGAACTTTTGCAAGCTAGCAGTGGTTGTCAAACCTGCTTTATTGGCACATATAAGACTTTTGCAAAGATCAAATGACACTAAGTCTCAAACGTTTCCATTGTTGGAGGAAAGAATTATGGAGGCGTGTAGCATATCTATGAGCTTAGATGCATCAGAAGATGATCTAAACATTGATGGATGGCCAATTTCTAGGGTTGCAGTTCTTTTAATAGACTCCAAAAAGGAGAGCTGCTTTTTGCAATTTGGTTCCATCACCGAGGGGGTCTGGTCAGTGATTGAGAAAGATGTGGATGTCTCTAATGACAGTTCAGAAGGTACCACAGATTTCAATCATGTAAACAAAAAGAAAAGAATTATTAGAAAACCTTTGAAATGTAAATCAAGAAGCAATGGAGCTGGCTTTCAGCAATTTGCATTTTTGGCTGTCAAGGAAGCGACAGGTATATTATGTTAACTTTACTATGTTAAAACTGATGGAGCAAATTTTTGTCCATGGTTACTAGTTAAGTCGAGAGTTGTGTATTTCTGTTCAACCGAGATAAATTATTAATCAAGCTCTGTGCATGATGAGTTTAGTGAACTATTTCCTGTTGTTAGCTTGTAATTGAAGCTCCAAATCCTTGTAATTACTGACCTTATCTGTAGCTGCAGTTGAGTGCAGTAGTTATATTTGTAACTCACCTAATTGAATTTGATGATAGCGTGTTGAGAACATATCTTGAGTCTAGATACTCTGTTTTATTTTTACTATGAATATAAATTTTTAATGGGATGTATTGTATGGGGAACAGGTATTGATCAGAGTGACCTTGTGGTTTTGGACAGCCATGTCACCTACTCTACAGGGAAAGAAAAGACAGCTGCTTATTTTTATATAATGCAATTCACCAAAGCAGACTACATTGTTGCTCTTCAAACTCCGATTAAGAATGTTATCAATAGGTCTTTCTCCTTTTCATTTACCCTCTAACTACACAGCAATGCATTCAATTATTGTTTTTTGGGTTAGTGTAAAGGTTGCTTGTTGACTACCAGATGGATGGACCAATGAAATTTGGATCGGCATCACTTTGAGATGGTTTAATTGATTTCATATATGAAATTGTGAATTCCTAAATCACACATTAGTAAACTCACATGATGTAATTATAGTTACCACTAAGATATGTTTGGTTGAAACCATCAAGAGTTAGATTACTTTTCAGCCATTACCATACTGCAGTAGCATTGCCGTCTTTTTTCTTTTTATTTTTTTTATTGGTGAGATGTATAGACATCAACAAGAGCCTTTAAAAGACGATAATATTATTTGATGGTCAACTCTTTAATCATGATGCTTCCACCACAATATAGAACCCACCATATGTTTTGATTTTGTCAAATAAAGGTGGTAGAGTAGGACTTCATTTGATTAGAAATGGGCTGAATAATTGTAGAAGAAAAAAATCTCCGAAATATCTGATGCACCATCCTGTGTTTGCTATGTATAGCTTGCAGGGCCCTCTGGCCATAAAGAATTCAAGCTGGTGGATGCACACCTCAGTTGTTGAATACTTTCATTTGCTTCCTTATGCCGAGTTTCTGTCAGATTGGCTTTTGAGGTGCGAAAAATTCTGGAATGTACAAATTTTTCTGTGTGCTCTGCAATGTGGAAATCACTTGTTAGTTATCTTCCTTGGAGGGTTTATTGCCACCTGCCTGACTTTACATGCACTTGGACATCCCACCTGCCTGATTTAGTATAGGATTTTTTTTAATGTTTCAATTTTTATTTTTGCTATATTTGGTGTTGTGGTTTCCATGTCTTTGGATGAAAAGCCAATTGGTTGAATCTTAATTGTGTTATTCTGTTACCCTGACTGCAAGTGTCATGAATATATGTCTATATTATAGTCAGTAGATTGTATATTTTCAAGGACCATTATTTGGTGCAATGATAAAAGACATGCATTGAAACCACAAGGTATGTTTTGAGTCTTGATAGAAGCTACTTACATGCAAACCGGTACAGCTGTCTCCAATTTTCATCCAGACAACTCTTTCGGGGGGCCATGACTGGCTCTAGCTTTGGCTATATTGCATGCTCTACTTTGCTGTGTCCTGGGGTTTCCAATGCTGCCCTTCATATGAATATCGATTTCAAACCTAGTCCTGGCACTTATCAGTAGCTAGTTTTTCTGGCTGATTAGGTTTCACCTGTCAATTTTAAAGCTAATACTTGATGCGAGAGTGCCTTAACTCGGGATACATGTGGCCGAATGCTGCCCATTAGTTAATAGTCTCAAATTAACTAGAACTCAAAATCATAAAGATCTTCAGCTATAAACCCATGTATTTTTGTTGCTTTACTTTCCATTCTTTTTGCTCTTAAAATCTCTTAACATTGCTACGTAGATTGCTGCAGAAATAGGAGGTTTCTCCTTTAATTTGTCATTTATGGACTCTGATCATCTTGGTATTTATAACTATCTTTCACTTATGATTTGGAGATAAATTCTTCTTCTTATCAGGGAAGGGCTCTCTAATGGTTTACAAATTCAAAGAGTGGGATTGGAAACCATAAATGTAAGCAGCTCTGACAGGACTGAAAGACCCTGTGAGGCAGAAATCTCAGAAAGAATTCATAATCATGTAAATGATGGCGCCACAGAGCTTCCTGGCAGTGAGACCATACCTCGATCTTTGAAGCACAATGACAATAATGGATGTGGCAGTGAAATGAATTTGTCAAAGCAGAACAGCAATGATAGTGAAAATCTTATAAGTGAAATAAATTCATCAAAGCAGAATGGCAATGATAGATGTTGTATGGTTGATTTGACTGGTGATTATGATAGGCCTCAGGAGATGAATGTGGATGAATCTTCTGTCTCTCGCATCCAAAATAAATATAAAAGAAGAAATGTTTCTAGCGAAGACCAACCTCAGAATTACCAGAAGACAAATACTGTGGACAGGTGTTTGAAGGACTTGGCAAGTAAGAAGATGGAAACTGTGGAGAAGTGTTTAAAGAGATCCACGACTGGTGATAATGTCAAGGTTAGATTTTTAATACTACATGCTTTTATAGTTGGAACATGAGATGAATGTTTTTAATGTTAATCTTATACAGCTTTTATTTTATTATTAATGTACCACTTGGTATGCAGGCTGACATTGTTGACCAGATACTAAGTCAGAAAGGTACTGGATGCAGGGGTGGTGCAGTTGTTGCCAATGGGAACAAAAACTGTAACAATATAGTTGCCAATGAAGATAGGATGCCTTTAACTGATCATGCTGTGGTTACATGTCAATCCAACTCCAAAGATCTCGACAAATTATGGACTATATTAGCTTCAAAGGATAAGGAACTCTCACATGCTGCATTGACAGTGGTTTTAAGCAAAAGGGATAAATTGGTATGACCTTTTTCTTTAAGATGCTGTATCTATTTCTACACCAATCAAGTTAGAAGAATAACAACATTCACAATAACATGTTTAAGTAGGAGATAGTTTGGCTACTGTAATGTATTTGCTGAGGGAGTTAACTGAAACTTACTTGTTGGCAAGGTAATCATGATCCATGGCATCTGCCCGTTCCAGACTAGGACCAATCAACTCTTACAATTCAATTTATATTTAAAAAAAAAATGGCAACTGTGTTACATTCTTACCACCACATGTCATGCTAGCTTGAACATTTCAGCTATTAATTTGAAACTTCACTAACAGATCTTCATTTGTGTCTGCAGTCTCTTCAGCAACGAGACATTGAAGATCAGATTGCTCAGTGTGACAAAAATATTGAGACGATTTTGAAGGGTATTTCTTTTTTTCTTGTTTTTTGAGTCACCGCATTTTCTATTTTTAAACTTGTCTCCTATTTTACCTTCAATTTCAAAATATTCAAGATGAGATACAGGTGAGAATCTAAACTACAAGTTCTATGATCTCTACAATGGGTTCCAATGCTGGTCTTGTAGATCTGTTAGCTCAAAATGAGTATTCGTGACCATTTCTAGAGAAGTTGTTAGCAATCGTGATTGAGTTTCAAAGAAAAGAAGAATGAAATGTGAGCTTAAATAATGGAAACAAGAAACATACTTGAACAAATTACTTAATTTACATGGTTTGCTATGATTACTGATGGATCATGCGCGCAATAAAAGTTTCACTGCTTATTTTGATATCTTGTTTCTAATGGTTAAAAGTGTACTTCCATGTCATTAGAACCTCAACCAACCGGTTTCAATTAGGGTCCAAAAGAATGTCTAAATTCATTGTTGTTTTTGTTGCTCTTTTTTTCATACCTTCTTTAAATTCTGACCTCATACAGGCGGAGAAGATAATTTGTCCCTGAAGATAGAATCCCTTATCGAAGGTTTTAATCACAGATCCCTGAGAAGTGTTTCTCGGGAAAGGACTTATGAGGACCAACGCTTGCCTCCAACTGTCAAGGGGAAGAGATTGCCAGACATTATGCTCGATTTGAAAAACTCATGTCAGGCAAGTTCATATTAAAAGATCTTCAATTTGTCTCATTGATGAAGATGAAAAATCCACACTAGCATAGCCATACCATAATATCCTAAACGTCTGTGGATCTACTTGTACCATGAGCCTCGATTTATCTCAAGGCTAAAAAAGTTCCTTGCAGTAATGAAAAATAGTGTAGCTGGGATGCAAATCAACGCCCGAGTTATCGAGCAACATTTCGACAAGCATATTACTTATGCATCTTGCAATCCTGATGTGATGCTCATGTGGCATCTTTGCATCATCTTACTGTATAACATGCATACCTGTGTGATGCTATATTAGCATGTCAAGTGGACTTCACATAAACAGCACTCACACTGGAGTGGTGGCTAGATTTCTTCTCCGTTTTGCTTAGTAATTTCCTTATTCTTGTTTTCACAGGACTTGGATGGTGTATGTTATGAGAATAACTGGATTTTACCATCTTATCATGTGTCATCACAAGATGGTAAGACCAAATTTGATGCAATCGAAAGTGAAAATGAGGACATTTGAGTAATAATATCTTTTCAATTCACCATCAATCTGGTACTAAGGCTAATACAAGTTTGTTTTCCATTTGAAGGTGGATTCCTAGCTGCTGTAACTGTGAAAGGTACAGGTTTTGAGTGTTCGAGTGAAGGTGAACTGTGTCCCTGTCCGCGTGAAGCGAGGGAATCAGCCGCGAAACGGATGTTCGCCAAACTGGGAAACATGCCAAACATGTCCTGGTAGTTCTATGAATTTTCAAGTCTAGGGGCAAGGAAATGCATGAAGCTTGAGAATTTTTTCAAGTTCTTCTAGGGTTCTTCTCTTCCTGTAAGTATTAGATAGTGAATAGCTTTTTGCTAATTTTGTGCTCGTGAGGAACCTCCAAAAAACTGTCTAGCCATAGTCAATGAAAGTAAAGCAACATCTTTCGATGGTTCTCTAAGTTGCATTAAATCATTTCCAGTTCTTGTTCTTGGGATTTTGCAGCTAAATTGATAAAATCTAGTCATTCGACAATTAATCTTTGTATTTTCTTAATTATAGTCTTCACTTTTCTATATTGCGGTATGTTTAAGATCAAATCTGTGTTTTTTTTTTTTTTTTTTACTAGAATTTCAAGTATAATTTGCATATAAAAGTAATGACATGATTTGAATACCTCAATTTTATTAATTTTCAACCTAATTGATTATTTTTAATTTTAAAAATCTGAAAATAAAACAAATAATTTTAAAATAGAATATCTTAATTTTGATTCTTCATAAAAAAAAAATTGATTTAAATTAAATCAAATAATTTTGAATAGAACATCATAATTTTGATTCTCCATTAAAAAAAATGATTTTAAATTAAATTAAATAATAGTTTAAGCACCCTTTCTTCTCTCTTTAAAAAATCACTTGTAACAATATAATCTCCTCTTTTAAAAATAAAAAAATAAAGTCAATTTCTTGTTGGTGGATTAAAATTGTGATATTAAACTTAATTAATTTTAAACAAAACTCAAAATTATTTAGCTAGGTCTTCACCAATATTTTTAATTTCTCAACTTCAAATTATTTAAAATAAAAATAAAAAAAATATATATATATTAACACATTTTCAAATAAAAAATATTTTAAAACCTTGTATCACACCAAAAAAATGAACTTCCAAACAGGGAGTGTTTGAGCCGCCCCTCAACAATTTCCTTATTATCTCTTAACATTTCTAGTTTTAATTGTATCTTATAGGGAATCTTTGGGGAAATAAATAAAAAACATATTCAATCAAAATTACTTTATACCAAAGATGCTTGCTAAAATTCAAACCGATCCAACTACTTTTTTATTTAAATTTTTAGCTTCAAATTAATTTTTTAAACTAAAAAATTAAAAATATATTATATAATTGCATTTCTATCCCACCAAAAATATTAAATTCCAAACAGGGACTTACTGTACTCGGAGGGGGGCGGGGAGAGAGAGAGAGACTGCTTTCACTGTAATTTTTTTTGCATTGAAAAGAAAATCCCGACTTTACATCAACTACCTGCAAGAATTTTTTTAATTTTTTTTTATCCTCTGATTTAAGGGATAAATGTATTGAGTTCAGAAGTTTGCAGTGTTCTCTGAAAATTTCACCAAAAACCTCAAAATTGAGTGTTTGGGGCCATCTTCGACTCCTTCTTTGTCCTCGGTTTTGAAGATCCCCTTCATTATACGCGTGTAGAGCCTTTCAAGCTGTGGAATGCCATAATTTTCGGTGCGCTCCACGAAAAGCCGCTTGGTGCGCTCCACGTGGCCTGATACCTCGGCATCTGACATTGTAATATCCTGGGACCCACTCCCTTCGGTATGACCAGAAGCTTCTCCTCCTGAAGTTTCATGGCGGCTGTCATCAGCTGAGGAGAACTCAGGATTCATATCATCTGTCCCGGGTTCCTCTGGCAGCTTTGCCTGTGCTGAATCCTGATGCCGTGATTTATCTTCTGCTGTTGAAGCTGTTTTTCATGAACGCGTAAAATGATCAGAGAGTTGTATCCGATGAGCGATCATGGAAAATTAAGAGTTCAGACAAGGAATAACATTAAATATAACAAATCTAGGAAAACTAGGGGTTCAAAACTTCAGATAGAGGGCTCAAGCTGAAGAGAATCTAGTTTGGAATGTGTGCTGTGAGGTCAAATTCATGCATTGAATAGCGAAATCCTGATTTTTGGCTTCAGGATTTAAATGTCAGTATTTCCCAAGGCTTTTTCTAACCATGAAAGGAAATTTGAAAACATGAACTACAAAAATCAGGTCATGTCTATTATTACAATCAAATAACAACTCCCTGGAGGTATACGAATCAGGTCATGTCTATTATTACAATCAAATAACAACTCCCTGGAGGTATACGAGAAGTTCGATGGCTGAGAATAGTTTACTTGCTATTGATCTATTATTACATCAGTAACCGCACCGAGATTAATATAAAATGTGATTGATTGAGAGTGTGGTTGCAGTTTCTTTTGAAAGTGTTTTTCATTCAGAAACGTATTAAAATGATTTTTTTTTAAATTATTTTTGACATCAGCACATGAAAATATCTAAAAACATCAAAACATTAATTTAAAATAAAAAATAAAAAAGTTTTTCAAAAGCGTTTTTGAAATGCGGTGTCAAACAGTTACTAAGATAGGTGGGAAAAACAAACAGCAATATCAGAAAGACACAGCATATGGCATTACCAACAAACATACCAGGATGAGTAGCATCAGAAGTTTTCTTCGGCCTTTTCAAGGCCTCGTAGCTTTGATCCAGATTAACGTCAGGCTGGACATTGCGTAGCCTGGCACTTGTTCTAGTATTTGTTCCCAGCTGCACAACTGGGGTTGAAGGGAAAATAGATCCCCCGAAATCATCTGGTATTTGCACTGGACCCCCTTGAACAGCAATCTTGTCACAGTATGTTACAAGCGCAGGGTCCATCTGTGACAACATTCCATGCACCTGTAATATATTGTTGAAAGGGAATCATCAAATGATGCTTTAGGTGATAGGACAAAATGAGAGGAAAAAGCATCGAAACTTACTGCATCGCGAAGCTCGTGACCTCTACTAACAATCCTAGCTCCATTGTAATCATCTCCATTGTACACCTATTTAGAAACATGCACGCCAAATTTAAGCATGAAATAGATTGCGCTGACCAAAGGTATAGTGGTGTTGAATTATTCAATGAAAGGAAAACTAGAAATAGAATTAAATGAAGCTGGGAACAGTACACACCTTTGCATTGGTCACAATGAGATCAATGTCTTGCAGGAATCCTGAGCATGTGATATATTGACCAGAGTCAACACGCTGCAGCATAGTAGCCATGTCCATGGGGTTCTGGATTATAGTGCGATAGTTTGGAGCATCCTCATCAGTGACAGGATAATGGAAGGCACTAAATCGTTTGTCATACAATATCCTGCGGCAAGGAAGTTAAACTGTTAAGTGTAAACAGTGAAAGGAAGCACAAATACTGGACAAAGACAACCAGTTTTATGTAACGAGAAATATGTGCTGTAAACATTTGAGTGGGATGATCAAAGGGTGATGTAATTTTCAATTGCACAGAAGACATGCCGCACCCTGCTAGGAAGGGGCCCCTCCTCTCTCTCACATGCGAGTGCACAGAGACATACAGTCTACTTGCCCTTTGTTGACCTAATCCCTCACCCAGACCACTTTTCATTGATTTCATTCTCTTCCGGATCTTACTTAAACATTCACTATATCTCTCATCTAGCTCCTCCCTCCTCTCTTTAATTTGTAACCACATACTTGACTCTCCCATCCTCTTCATTTATTTTGAAATTTGATTCTCTTCAACAAAGTTTAGACATGATAAGAGATTCAAGAGTGTCATGGGTATTGCCTATGGGAAAGGCATAGGACCACCAATTCCAAGCTCAGCAACTTTTTTAACGATCTATATCTGGCTTATATTAACTAGATGAATTGAAATATGCTCCATGATATAGAAATTTTACTAGAACCCACATGTTGGAATAAATTGAGACCATTTCAATAATGCTACAAAGTGAAACAGCAATCCACATTTAAAATTTCTTGTTGCATGAAGAAGTAAATCCCACGTTGCATTGCTTTGAAGTACTATGCTCTATCATATCTGTGTTTGGTTTAGACCATTAAACGACCATTTCAATGTGATTTAAACTACAACTAAAGTATTAATAAAAAAGTTCTTGTTACATTAAGGCAGTAAAATCACATCATTTTGAGGTAATATGTGATCTGGGGTAAAACCACAAGTGTGATTTCAACATTATATACCAATCTTCTACCCATAAGGCTGGGACTATGGTCTTACCGGTTGCAAATATCTCTGAGGCACATGCGCATTCGGCGTAGAGCATGCTGCTCAGCTTCTATCTTGGCTTTTAACTCTGAGGCCTTTGGGCTACTTGCCACTTTTTGTGCTCTGGGAAGTTCAGGAAGGGGTGCAGATCCTTGTGATTTCTTGGTCACGTCCTCCACCACAACTGATAAGGCAGCCTCGATTAAACGGTCAAAGAACAAAGATCTGTCTTCAGTTGATGGTTTCCCCACTTGATAGCTGACAACAGAAAGTTACTATATAAACAAAACACTGGATTTAACAGGGAAATTATTTTTCATCATGATTATGTAAAAATAGCTCGCCAGGAAACAGGGTCTTTACAAGAACCAAATGAATGCAATGCATCCATTTAAACGAAGAAGAAAAACACTGAAGGGTATTTATACAAGCTTGCATTGAAAGTCTTTTGATGCCTAAAGATGGCCTTCATATCAGCTATGGTCGATTACAATTATTCCAAGAAGTCTTAATATAAGCATAATAAGGTCATATAGTCCTTTCTGTTTGGGAAAACATGTAACATAATCTTACTTTGACAAAACAATAGTGGTTGTATAAAGTAAGATATTAAAATGATGTTTAAAGTAAGGAATTTAAATTCAAGAGCAATATTACTAGCTAGAAAAATTATATCATAATGATAATAAGCAGCACTTGCTTTCAAAAATAGAACGTACACTGAACGATGGGGAAATACCAAGGATGCACCATCAATTTCAGCAAGCGAAGATGAAGAGCTTCCAAGTAATAGAATGGGTAAGTCTGACGGCAATTCTTCTAATAAAGTGAGAAGAACAGCCCTGAGCTGTTCATGCGCCTGCAACATCAAGTATGTAAAGCTCAGAAAAAGGATGGTGCAATGAGATCATTGAATTTAAGGTACTTAATAAAAAAAACATCACTCAAAAATCGGAAAGTTTAAGCAAGCATGGTCAATTGTTTCAGGTTAGACACAAGAATATGAATGAGTCCCTTGGATTTGTAGGGAGGGGAAATAGCGCATGTGATACCACAAAAAATTTACTGCATTTTCCTAAAGTTAATAGAGGGAGGCATGTGCTTACATTATCCCACCAAAGATCAAAATTAGGTATGTAAAGGATAGAAGGCGTTGTTCTCCGTGCTTCACCAAATATGTGCACCAATGCTTCCTCTGGTGTCTTTGCACTGGGATCTGAAAGCAGAGATGGAAGTCCAAGAGAATGAACAGGAAATTTCTCCAGTTCATGTAACACTGCAGGCCCAAGATGATCCTGTTAAACTAAATCAGTAAGTACTCTTAGTTTGGTGTTTCCATAATAATCAATATTCCAAAGATCGAATGGTCAAAAGATAATTACCAGACCAGAACCTTCACAACCGCAAAGCAGAAGTCGTGGCCTATACACAAGAGGAATTGCAGATCCATAGGAAAGCATGGAAAGCTTGATAAACTCGGATGACACTGCAAGAGGTGGAAATATATCGGATAGGCAATTCATGGCTTTATGGAGATGATTTTGCAGACAAGGTGCGACTACTAAAGACAATGGCCTAGAGTGCACAACAGCACCTCTATGAGCTGCAGGGGTAATTGTGGACATGGCTTTGACAAAATGATCCTTTTCAACCTTTACAGAATCAACATCAATCACAAACTTATCATCACTTGTGTAAACTTGAGGGTATTTTTCGCGGAAAGCACGGATGGCAGCTTCTGTGCATAATGCCTTTAAATCAGCACCACAATATCCAACACAACTAGCTGCCAGTTCTGACTTTAGCTCCTTTGAAGGAGGATGCTTCCACTTGCGGGTGTGAATGTCTAATATTTCAGCACGGGCCTCACAACCAGGCAAAGGAAAGTTAAATTCTCGATCAAACCGACCAGGGCGACGCAAGGCTCCATCGATGGCATCAACTCTGTTGGTTGCTCCAATCAAAACAACTTGTCCACGAGAATCCAGACCATCCATCAATGCAAGCAGAGTAGAAACAATAGAATTGTGAATCTGCTCTTGTTTGCTAGATCTAACAGGAGCAAGTCCATCTATTTCGTCAAAGAAGATGATGGAAGGCTGGTTCCTTTGTGCCTCCTCAAAAAGAAGTTTTAATTGCCTTTCAGCCTCACCAACCCATTTGCTGAGTACATCAGCACCCTTGCGCATGTAAAAGCTAACCTTCTGGCCAGCTTTTGAAGCAGCACATGCTAATGCCCTGGCAATTAATGTTTTCCCAGTACCCGGAGGACCACATAACAAAACCCCTCTTGGTGGGGTTATGTGATAACTGGCAAAGAAATCTGGGTATAACAAGGGAAAGAAAACCATCTCCTTCAGAGCATCAATATATCCTGAAAGCCCACCTATGTCATCAAAACTTACACTCTCGTCGACCTGTAAAGGTTGGATATCTGCCCCTCCCTTAGAGCTAGGGCCGGCAGTTTGCACACCAGAAGTCAAGCTTGCCAAGGCATCACCTTGATGGCCCCAACCAGATGCAGCAACATTCAGCCCCCATCCTGTCGTCCCATGCGTCTCTAGTCCCCCTAAGAGCCAGGGTGGTCCAGATCTGCTCCCACCTCGAGCCCAAGGAATAGCAGGACCTTGGTCTAGCTCATCCACAAGAAGGGAATCATCAGAATCTTCTGCTCTTGTTAGGCGATGACGCTTGTGAACCCTTGTTCCGTTCTTCCTCACATCCCTATTGACCTTTGTTCCCATTCCTTGATGCAATACCCTTCGAGGAGATCGTGGTCTTTGTTTACCTTCCTCCATAGAGAGCCTACGGACTTCTGCGCGATTTCGGAGATCATATCTCCTCCTTCCATCCTGTTCTTCCTCCTCCTCCTCCTCCTCCTCCTCCTCCCCTTCACCTTCATCGTCATCACCATCTTCCTCTCCTTCGTCCTCGCCCTCTCCATCACCCTCGTCATCATTCTGACCATCATCTGCATCATTATCATCAATATCGTTCCCATTTTCAGTCTCATCTTGGACATCCTTCTCTTCAGAAGTATCTTGCTCATCCCCAGAGTCTAGAGCCAATGGCTCTGTTTTGATTGTTCTTGAGCGACGGGGCCGCAATCCTTCACGTCGAGGTGTTGATTTAGTCTCCACAGTTTTTTTATGCTTGGAAGATGATAGCTCATCTTGACTCGCACTATTATGAATCCGATTCCTCAGAGGTTGAAATGCAGGTCTCTGAAAATAATGTTACCCAAAGCTTTACATGAAGTGAAAAGTGGAGAGCAAATCATTTTAATCATCTAAAACCTAAGCCCTTAGGATTTGAGAAAAAAAGCAGTAACATTTATAAACAAAAACTGAAAGCTTGCAAGAGTATATATTCTAACCATCAAGTCTTCATCCTCTGATCCAGAGCTATCTGTGTAATCTTCAAGATGAGCAGAAAGCCTCCTCTTTCTTGTCGAGCGTCGAAGATTGGTTGGAACTGACTGCAAGTGAATCACAAACAACATAATGTCATATTTTAGAATATATAACATTAATAAGAAAAGGGAATCACGGAGTAATCCAATTAGCATTAAGAGATAAGAAATATTCTATAAACTCGTCATAATAGTACCTTCAGCATCCATGAAAAAGTCCCAAAGTCAGAAGAGTAAATAAAAAGAGAAATGAAGTTAAAGAAGACATGTGCACTTACATTAGCATTTGCAGCCCGCACCGCCCGGTTACCCAACATCTTGGCAATCCGAGAAGCTGCAGTCCTCGTCTTTGTTTTTCCTTTCCTAGGCCGGATAATGCTTGGAGTATAATACAAGTATGTCCGGCTAAACACTTTCGGTCTTCTCCTAAGCCTATCACTAGTCCGTACAGGCCTTGCAACTGGGCCATCTCCTTGACCAGAACGTTTTGTATACATATGCAACGAAACAAAAATCTATCTCTGTCGTCTATGCTCTCCCATAAAATTAGAAATACCTGACCTCAACAGGAAAAAGAAAATCCCTCAAGTTTAGCCTCCAACCCCTCCAACTAATAAACAAATAAAAAAAAAACCCACAAACATAAACACAATTGAACAAACTCACACATAGAATACCATTATTTTTATTTCTAAATTCTGATCCTCTTTCCAGCACTACCACAAATTTACAAATACTTGTCTTTTCGAGAATAATATCTCGTACATTGCTACACATTGTTCTCCTTCTCTCACTTTCAACTTCAAGCTTCCAGCAGAATCAACAGAAACTCACTCCACTTCAAAAACACACTAAAACAATCAGTTCCTTCAAACCTCTAAATTCTAAACTCATTATCTAAAACCCCTAAACAGCTCTCCTAAACACCCTAGCAACCGCAAAATCCTGATAATAATTTCATTGTTCCGCACGCAATACACGTGCTTACACTCTAATATATATACTCGAAAATAATCTACCATATAAAAGTTACGAAACACTAAATTAAAAATCACTAATGATTTTGAAATCATTAATTAACACGAATGATTAAAAATCATCAAAACACTAATGATCATTTAAAATGCACTAAATTACTCTTATAGACAAAAAGCATCAGAATAAAATTACTCTAATCAATAATTAACACTAATTTCGATCATTTGCAGTAATTTCCACATAAAAATATAAGAAATGTGCAGATTTTTATTTCAGCAACTAAATATTTCACGAAAAATCGATGCATATAAAGAGGATAGACAGCGGAAATTAAGAAAAATAAATCTCTTATAATTTTCAAAATTTCAGAAAAAATAAAATTGAACGATATACATTCTGATAATAAGAAAAATCTTTGAAAAAAATTGAGGGGAAGAAGGAAAGGAAAAGGACGGTGGAGAATTACCTGATCAGAGAGATCTGTCAAGAGAGTAGAACAGAGAGAGAGAGAGAGAGGGAGCTAAAACCCCAGGGACAGGGCGTTTCTAGAGAGAGGGAGAGGGGTTTCTCGCATTTTATAAAAACCTAAGAGAGCGAGTTTTTGTTATGGAGACTCAGTGAGTTAGTTTAAAATGGTAGAGAGCGAGTTGACACATGAGCAGTTATGGAGATCTTTTCAAAAGTGCTTTTGAAAAAAATTAAATTTTATTTTATTTTAAATTAATTATTTTTGGTATTTTAAGATCATTTTGATATGCTGAATTTAAAAATAATTTTTAAAAAATAAAAAAATATCATTAAACAAAAAACAATTTTAAAAACAACCGCAACCACTCTCAAACAGACACTTAATTTCTACTAGCCATTTACCCGATGATGTTATCGTATATTTTTTTAATGCATAAAATATATTATGTGTGACGCCCCCAGCTCCCTTGCCAGTTACCTAACTGGCGTGACCAGGTTCGCCACACTGTTGGGACTAATGTCCCCTATTTCCTCCATCATACACAACAAAATACATAGATAATTACATTATTGGAAACATACGGAATAATTTACAACATCCTTATAACCATTTTATAATTTACAAAATACTCAAAATGCCTAGATATTTAATTTACAAATTTGGCTCGTACCCCTTTTTTTTTTTTCAAACTAAAGATATTCCTATTTTTATCAGTGACACATGAGCCTCTTTTAGCGAGAACCGGTAGCATCCTCAAACAGCTTAACCTTACCCTTGCCCGAGATAAAAAAAATACACAATGAGAATGAGCCAAAGCTCGGTAAGTAGGGTGATGCACATGATATGCAATGCTATTGTGTTTCCCACATTTTCATCTATTTTTTAATCCGGGTACTCTAGGTATATGCAAGTCCGTGCAAACTATCACTCTGGGTGATCATGTTATCACCCTCATCGCTCTATTACTTTCTCTCGGTGATCTCAATATCACCTACTGCTCGCAACGGGCATTATCCCTCGTTGTAGCACACGGTTAGCGGAATTATCCCTCGCTTAACGGTGTTAGTAAATAGAGCTCGCACTATGGATTCCTTGCTATTACCCATTCCACTCAATTCGGTTATCAAACCGTGTCAATTCAAGACTCAATGATTTCTCTCAAATTAATTTCCCCCAATGCACGTGATGCACGTGATGACATGTTTAATCATATTCAAACAAACTCGGGTACCAATTCTTATTTCTCAACCATACTCACGGTCCAACTCACACTCGGGATTCACCCATCGTTCACATACCAATCATGGTACTCATAGCGGGAACACAACCTCCGCTCATTAATATTGCTCATTAATTCCATTACCATTAAGATCTAATTATTTCCATTATTAAAAGAATAAATTTATTTATTTTGTCCAAGCTCATTTCTTTTAATCTTAGCCCATCTATTTTTAAAACCAAGCTTTTTATTGTAGTCCAAGTCCATTTAATTTGTTCTAGGCCCATTAGCTTGATCCAAGTTTATTAACTTTATCTTAGTTCAAACTCATTTATTTTAATCCAAGCCCACAAGCCCATATGTCTTAGGTTAAGTCCATGGGTTTATTTCATGCCCACATTCATCTAAATCTAAGCCCACTTAATTTTACATATTTTTATATATATATATATATATATATTTTTTTTCCAACAATAGTATGCCTACATATCCCATACCCATTTGGCCATAATTCCTTACATATATATCAAAAAATTACGAAATTTTAAGGAGAGATAGTAGACATATATATAAACAACTTTACTTCTTTGTATTTTTCCTAAAAATCACTCTAAGATCTCGAAATAACTCATACACAATTTCGGATGGAAAATATTTTTTTCCAGCAGGTATCTATTTGAGCAACCCACGCTATATTAGTCATAACTCCATTTATATTTTTCTACAAATCACGAAATTTAACAGGGATATAGTAGACATATATATCCACAACTTTCATTCTTTGCATTTTTCCTAAAACTCACTCCAAGGTCCCTAAATAATTCATGCACCATTTCGGACAGAAAATATTTTTCCAACAGGTATCTATTTGAGCAACCCACACCATATCAGACATAACTCCATGTATATTTTTCTAAAAATCACGAAATTTAACAGGGATATAGTAGACATATATATCCACAACTTTTATTCTTTGCATTTTTCCTAAAACTCACTCCAAGACCCAGAAATAATTCACCCCAATTTCGGGTTTTCCATCCCTAAAAGAAATTCAGACCAAGCACACTTTTCATCATACATGTTTAACCATCCATCATCAAACATCAAGAGTAAAAATAATTACAAAATCATCATAATCACATTGACATTAATGAAACAACTCATAAAAATAGAAAGCATAAACAAACAAAAATGAAATGAAACCTACTTACCTTAGATTAAGTTTCCTAAAGTCTTTTTAGCTTTTTCCTTTCTTTTCCCTTCTTCTTCTTCCCTTTTTCCTTTCTCTTTCACTCTTTTTTTTTTCTTTTTGGTAAAATTTCGGGATGCATAACCAAATGTCCCCTTCTCCCACATATTTGCTTTACTTAAATATCTTTTACCTTTCATGCTTATGCCATGTGTCAATGAGTTATGGTGAAATGCAAAGTTAAATTAGACTTAAATTGTAATGGATTTCAAGGCAATTCATTTAGGTATATATATATTGTTTTATTATTATTATTATTATTATTATGGCTATCATCATTTTACATACTATAATTTATACTTATTACATATACAAAGGATTTACTACTTAATTCATCTAAAATTATTTTTCCTAAATATTTACGTACATACCATATATTCTAACACATATTTTTACTTGGTTACAGATCATCACGTACATACCCTATATACTATATACTTACGTACAAATATAATTATCCCGATCAGTACACTTATACGGTTACGAATTTTACGCTAGTTACATTATGATTGTGAGTTTTTTTTATGATGTTTAAATTTTTTTTTAAATAATAAATTTATACAGAAGTTTTATGAAGCGTGAGTTTTTAATAAAATATATAAATTTTAAATTGATATAAATTTATTTGTTTAATAGGATTCAACGAAATTACCAGTATAAAATTATCATCGCCATTAAAAAAAAGCATGAAGATTCAAATACCTAAATTATCGAATTCAATGTATTTGGATCAATTTAATTTATAATTTAATTTAAATTAAATTAAACACAATAATAAAATATAAATTGTGTAAGCACCTACAATACCTAAAGAACAACAACAATAACAACAACAACAATAAATCAATTATTTTTTACCCATAAAAAGAAAACAATATCATTGAAAATTCATTGCTATGCTAATATCACTATCATGACTATAACAGTTAAAATTATCATCATGATTACTCCCCAAACAATAAAAATTATTAAATTGCCCTGAAAAAGAAATAAAAAAGCAAAACACTTTTACAAAAAAGCAAGTGAAAAAACAATTAAATAAAAAAAAATCATTAAATTTATACCAAAAAAAAACAATCACTAAAATTATCATATTATTGCATAAAAATAAAAACCATAAAATTATTTCGAAGTATAAAAAAAACTTAAAAAAACAAAAACAAAAGACAACCAAAAAACAAATATGAGTATAAAAAAAATCATTTGATTTGATTTGAAGAACAAATAAAAAAACAGAAACTAGTAAAGAAAAAAAATATCAATTTTAAAATGATCATCAATACAAATTAAATTTCAGAATTAAACTGAATAAAAATAAAACCCCAACAAAAAAGAAAATAACAAACATCAAAAACTAAAACTAAAAGCATAGATACATAAATACAGACAAAAAAATAAAAATTGTCCAAGAAGGACCAAAATCATCAAAAGAATAAAAAATTAAAAGAACAAGGGTCGGGATATATAACTAATTTCAATATGAGGACAAAACAACAATAAATCAAAATCTTGAGGCCAAAAATATTAAAGGGATTTAAAATAAACAAAAAATCAAAAGAAAAGGGGTCAGCATAAAAAATAGCATAACAATCAATTTCAATTGGATAACAAAATTAAAACAAATCAAAACCTCTAGACCGAAAAAATTAAAGGAACCAAAAATAAATCTAAATTTAAAAGAATAGGAGCTGAAATGAAAAATAGCATATATAATCAATTTTAATGGAAGAGGAAAATTGAATAAAACCAAAACTTCTATAGAAAAAATCAGGTAGAAAAACAAAATCAAAAGAACACGGACTAAAATGAAACACTCATAAACCAAAAGGACTGATATGTATTCTACGGTTGTAGCAGAGAGAAAATGGGTAAAAAGGAAAAACTACCATCGACAATCCTTTGACCTTCATCCGACGACACACGCACCACCATGGGGAAGAGAACATGGTGGTGTATCACGACGGTGGGACATTTTCAACCATCAAATGACATTGTATGCGCCGTCTGCATGGCGTGTATGGAAGAAAACTGGTGGCGTGTCAGTCAGACACGCCTTTAGTTATTTCAAAAAAAAATCAAAAAATATAGAATTACCCAACACTCTCAGAGTCGGCGATAATAACAAAAAAAATCAGGCATGGAAATACCATTCTACCCCAGCATCAATCCTCCATTTAGTTTATGAGGGCATTTAAATAGTAACAATGTTCACCGACAGTGAAAAACAAAAAAAATATCCTCCCTGTCAGTGTTTTGTTTTTGTCCCATATGAAGGTAAAAATGTTATTTCACATCCAGGTGTAAGAGCCAAAAATACCCTTGCCTTGCCTTCTTTTTTTCATCAGCATGTAGGGATAAATGTTGAGTTTTATTGTGCAAATAAAAAGAGAAAAAATGTTGCCGTAAAAAAGTCAAAATACCCCGGAATTGAGAGTTAAATTTTATGATCCAAAAAGCAAAATGATAATTTTAATGTTGAAATTAATATCAATTAATATCTAGAAGTTGTTTGGGAGGGTGGTTAAATTAAATACATAATTGTTATACTCAAACTTGATTTACATGAATGATAAGGTTAAAAATAAAATATATTTTTTTATCATTAAAATAATATATTTACATATATATATATATATAATTATTTTCTACCATCAATATCACGAGGTGTTTGTAAACCAATTTAAAAACATTTTGAAAAACAATGCTTTAAATTAATATTTTTAGTGTTTTTAGATCAATTTGATGTATTGATATAAAAAATAATTTTAATATATTTACAAATAAAAAACACTTTAAAAAATAAATTCAACTTGACTCTTAAAATATCCACTTAAAAATATAATTAATTATTTGTGCCATGAGAAATGTATTATGTCTTAAGCAAGATATACGCCATAGATAGAAATGGCATTTTCTTCGCTTCCTATTATTCTTCCTCCAATCATTTCCTTTTCAATCGATATAGTACAGCCTGTTTATAATTGTGATAAAAATTGTTTTTTTATTTAAATATATAAAAATAATATGTTTTTATTTTTGAACAATATTTTGATATTATCACATTAAAATAATATAAAAAATATTTAAAACAAAATAAATATAATTTATTTTTTTCAAAAATAATTTTAAAGCACGTTGCTAAACATGGCCGCAGAAAACAAAAATGTCATAATACACTATCACGCCAGCTATATATCAGCATCAAATTGATAATTGTGTAAGAAACTTTTTAATTCTCTCAGCTAGCCAACGTTTCCATGTCCACACAAGCACCAATTAAGTCTTTACAAACCTTCATTGTCCCCCATGCAGTAGCGTTCATGGGAGGTGAATCAAAAGTTCATCTCATCAACGGATAAGATAATGTTTGCATACCCAGCAAGTTGATGTCCACAGAATTGCCGATGTTGATTCTTATCAATTCTTAGGATGAGATTTATCAGTACTAAAAACAAGATGTGGAGGATTTCTTATCTTCAACGACTGCCTAACACGTTATCACCACTCAAATTTGATTGACCCTGTGCATAAAAGGGCTCTCTTAGTGAGTTCATCAGAAGAAAAACATTTGGGAATTCTCAATGGAGAAAGAAATCTCTTCATCAGATGAATCAGTTGCCCTGACTGTGGGTGTCACTGGTATGAAATATAGGGATTCATCATTGGTTGCTAACGGGAATAATCAAGTTGAGGGCCTTGAGGCTGAGTGGATTGAACTGGTTGAGCCGGGAGTGTATATTACTCTTGTTGCCCTGCATGATGGAACTAGAGATCTCAAACGAGTGCGCTTCAGGTACTTCTTTATTTCATTTAATTTTAGATATTAATGGCTCACTCATTTTGTGTGGCTTAGAAGCCGAAGAAATCTAAGCAACTGGTAAACATGATGTTGATGATGTATGTTTTTATAAATCCCTGTTTGGATTCTCATAAACAATCACAGACCATTTTGAACATGAGCACTGATGATAGATAGTAGTACATCAACGTTTCACCTTATATGGGTTTTAAATCATTTCATTTTCCTTGGTTACTATTAATTTATCTGCAGCCGGAGAAGATTTGAGGAGCCCCAAGCAGAAACTTGGTGGTTGGAGAATCGTGAAAAAGTGTATGAGAGGTACAACGTTAAAGGTTCAGACAAATCATCAGTTACTGGCCAAGCAGCACGTAGCACGTAGATCAGAGGGAGGCATGTCTTCTTCTATACCTTAGCAACTAAATGCGGGAGGGAGGGAGTCTCTTGATACGTTTTCTACCTCCAACAAACAAGGTTTTAGGGTTAAGCAAAGATGAAGAAAGTCAATAGCCCTCTTTCTATCCTCTTCTCTTTTTGATGTTATCCTCCCCACCTCCCCCCTTAATTTCTTTCTTTCTTCCATTTAATTTCTTCGACCCTTTACATATATCTGTTGTATTGTAGTGTATATAAAAGCATCAATATATCCTGAAAGCCCACCTATGTCATCAAAACTTACACTCTCGTCGACCTGTAAAGGTTGGATATCTGCCCCTCCCTTAGAGCTATACCTTAGCTCATCCACAAGAAGGGAATCATCAGAATCTTCTGCTCTTGTTAGGCGATGACGCTTGTGAACCCTTGTTCCGTTCTTCCTCACATCCCTATTGACCTCTGTTCCCATTCCTTGATGCAATACCCTTCGAGGAGATCGTGGTCTTTGTTTACCTTCCTCCATGGAGAGCCTACGGACTTCTGCGCGATTTCGGAGATCATATCTCCTCCTTCCATCCTGTTCTTCTTCCTCCTCCTCCTCCTCCTCCTCCCCTTCACCTTCATCGTCATCACCATCTTCCTCTCCTTCGTCCTCACCCTCGTCATCATTCTGACCATCATCTGCATCATTATCATCAATATCGTTCCCATTTTCAGTCTCATCTTGGACATCCTTCTCTTCAGAAGTATCTTGCTCATCCCCAGAGTCTAGAGCCAATGGCTCTGTTTTGATTGTTCTTGAGCGACGGGGCCGCAATCCTTCACGTCGAGGTGTTGATTTAGTCTCCACAGTTTTTTTTATGCTTGGAAGATGATAGCTCATCTTGACTCGCACTATTATGAATCCGATTCCTCGGAGGTTGAAATGCAGGTCTCTGAAAATAATGTTACCCAAAGCTTTACATGAAGTGAAAAGTGGAGAGCAAATCATTTTAATCATCTAAAACCTAAGCCCTTAGGATTTGAGAAAAACTGCAGTAACATTTATACACAAAAACTGAAAGCTTGCAAGAGTATATATTCTAACCATCAAGTCTTCATCCTCTGATCCAGAGCTATCTGTGTAATCTTCAAGATGAGCAGAAAGCCTCCTCTTTTGAGTAAAAAATTATAAGAAATAAAAAAGGGAATCACGGAGTAATCCAATTAGCATTAAGAGATAAGAAATATTCTATAAACTCGTCAGAATAGTATCTTCAGCATCCATGAAAAAGTCCCAAAGTCAGAAGAGTAAATAAAAAGAGAAATGAAGTTAAAGAAGACATGTGCACAATATATAGTGGGGCATTTTCAACTGTCAAATGACATTGTATGGGACGCCTGCATTGGCGTGTATGGAGGAAAACTATTGACGCGTTAGTTAGAAGTACCTTCAAATATTTAAAAAAAAATCTAAAAATATGAAATTACCTAAACACCTTTAGAGTCGGCAATAATAACAAAAAAATCAGGCATGGAATACCATTCTAGCCCCAGCATCAGCCCTCCATTTTTGTAGTTTATAAGGGCATTTAAATAGTTACAATGTTCACTAAATGTGAAACACTGTTTTTTAGCAATATTGTTTCAAAATGATTTTCAAAGTGTTTTTTTGTGCTGAAATACTGTTTTTTTTTAAAATTATTTTTGTCATCAGCACATCAAAATGATCTAAAAATATCAAAATATATTTATTTAAAATATTAAAAAAATCAATTTGTGCGGCGCGCCGTGCCAAACGGTATCTAAATATGTTTTTGTGTCATATGAGGATAAAATATTATTTTACTGTTCACTGCTGGGTGTAAGAACCAAAAATACCCTTGCCTTGTCTTCCTTTTTTCATCAGCATCTAGTGGGCAAATGTGTAGTTTTACTGTGCATATAAAAAAGGAAAAGACGCAATCATCCCTAAACAATCGATAACGACACACAAGTGCCCTGGAGCAAATACCTCCGAGATTAAAAGTTAAATTTTATGATTTGTAAAGTAAAATAATTATTTTATTGTCGAAATTGTTATATTTGTTTTGTAACATGGGATCACTTCTGCGACATGACGGATGCAAGGGTGCTAGCTGAGCAACAAATATGGGCGGCGGTGACTGAGGGGGCCAGGAATCAAGCCTTCAACTGCACAAATGGCGATGTTTTTCACGTGGAAGAGTATGTGGAAAGTCTTGTGTGAGGTCTTTGATGTTGAGTTTGTGGGCTATGAAGAGAGTGATGAGAAGTTTGATTGGGTGGCGATGATGAAGGGAAAAGGCAAAGTGTGGGATGAGATTGTTGAGAAATACGGGCTGTTAGAGACTAAGATGGAAGATTTTGCTTGTTTTGAAGCTCTAGATGTGGTTTTGCATCTAGGGTTTCAGCATGTCTGCAGCATGAATAAGAGCAGAGAATTAGGGTTTCTAGGGCATGCTGATACACTGAAGAGCATTCCTATGTGGGTGGGGAGACTGAGGGACATGAAGATCATACCGAGAAGAGTATTTCGGTTTGTGTCTTGATTGAAAAAACTGTATGGTATTTATAGGCAACCATGATGATGTAATAATCATATTTACTTTTTATTACAAAATTAGTAATGTCATTACAATAATTTAAAAATAGTTGTTGTAGAGTTAAATTATATATGGTGATAATTATAGTTGGAAAAAAATAAATTGAAAATGTTGTGAAATTTATAGTTTTTAAAAATAAAATTTTCAATTGTTACAAATATTATGATTTTAGTTTAAGGGCCATCAAAATATTTTAATAACATAATAGAAATTTTAAAGAGTTTAGACGTTGTCTCGCACGTAGGGGGCAAATAAGAGATTTTTCTCTTACTCAACTTATTTTTATGTGCACGAGCTCACTCTATTATCTTTATTGGTTACTATCCCTATCTCAGTTTTATTATATAAACACTTATGATGATAATCGAAGACAATATGACAACTAAAGAATCATGTGCTTGAAAAGTAATGAAAAGGTTCCAAAATCCCAATCGTGATCAAAATTGTATCATAGGAAAAATGGCAATCCAGCATTTACCATGGGAATAACTTCAAACTTGCAAACAATTGGGAAGTTTAATTTCTCTAATTGGGAGGATGATTGTGATTGTTTTTTAAAGTGTTTTTTATTTGAAAATGCCTTGAAACAAAAAAACAAATTAACTGAGAAAAACAAACTAAAAAGAAAAAAAAGATTAAACCGATTAGATTTTTTTTAAAAAAAATCTGGTTAGATTCACTTTTTAGTTTTTAAGATAAAGAACCGGTAAATCAAAACCGAACCGAACCGGTTCGAATTAAATAAAAATATGCTATATATGTTTTTTATTCTTATGGTTCAATTTAATTTTTTTGATTTGTTTCTGTTTTGGTTAAATGGAAAAAGAGAAAATATGGTTATAGTTAAAAAAAACTGATTTTTTTCCCTTTTTTTTGTAAAAAAACTCAAAATAAATTGAAATCGGTGGTTTAAACAAGGTCTGATTCGGTTTAGTTTTTTTTTTTTTAAATTTTTTTGGTTTGGTTGTTTTCATTAATAAAAGCTGAACTAAATAAAAAATGTTCAACCCCGCTTGAAGGTGTGTATAAAATATAATTTATTTCTATGGTCTCTATATGTAAAATGTGAAAAGGACTAATATGCAACTAAAAAAATGTACTATGTTTTCAAAAGAAAAACTCTTCTTATATTATATTTCTAAATGAGTTTTAAAACTATGTAAAAAATATCAAGAGAGACTTTGGACTATTTTTTTATTTTTATTTTTTTGTCATGGAGTGGGGTTTAGGTACTTGATTACAAGTAAATAAGAAATTTCTTGGTACTAATCAAGGGCAACATTAATATATAATTTCAGGAAATAGACAAACAAAGATACAAAAAGGACAGGTTCCTTGCTGCACCAAAAGTAAAAAAACAAAAAATAAAAAGTTAAATAAAAAAGATGCGATCAATCAACAGCTTTCATTACATGTACATAGAAACAAAAATCAAAACCCATCCCTGTTGTTTACTGATCATTTGCTTCAAATTTCTCAGTCAAAAGCTATAATCTGATTTCAATATTCTCTTGCTTAATGGAAGCTTTGAGCTATCCCTCAATCCCATTGGCCCACCGTTTCCATTACCGTCAACTTCGTCTTCAACATCTACCTCAAAAGCAGGATGATTAAGAATGTTTTTAAGCAGTTGTGTCCCTCTGAGAGCATTTGTCAGAGGCAAGTGACCTTCAGGTGTGTCATCACTGAGCTCCCAGATGAACTCGTTAGGAAAAGCTCTGTAATTGTGCTGCTCAACCTCGGTGTCAAGCTTCTTCATCCAGCCAACTTTGATGAAAAACTGGGTGAAGTCTTTGTTAGCTTTCTGCTGCCATATTCTCTTCTGAACACTGTATCCGAATTTGTTGTTGCTGTGTTTTTTCCACAGTTCGTCGATGATTTTAAGGTCTTCCTCTGAAATAAACTGGACCTCGGAGAAGAAGACATAGCCACGCGTTTGAGCTGCTTCGCCAGCCAGAACAATGAGAAGTCTGCGAGTTTCTTCGTCGGCTTCGCGGAAGTTTTGATTAGAGAGGTGTTGCCGGAGGAGGTCAAGGGAGCTGGTTTTGGAAGTTGAGGGGGTAGTGGAGGTCGCGGGGGAGATGGAGTGGGCAGCGGTGGCTGTTGCGGAGGAGGAGATAGAGAGGGAGAGAGAAGTGTTTGTGTTGATGGAGATGGAGGTGGCGGGCTTGAGGAGGAGAGAAGAGGGAGGGAGGGTGTCTGAGGGGAGGAACTTGAGGAGGGAGTGGCGGTGGCTGAGTGGCCGTAATGAGTTGGTAGCCATTGGAGATAGAAAGAAAGAGCAGGAAAAGGGTCTGAAAGTTTTGGGATCGTCGTCAAGGTGATGAAAGAAGCAAGGATGAATGTGATGGCTTTGATGGAGGGTGGAAGGATTTGAGTGATGGTTGGATTTTTGCTGGGAGATAAGGAATTTGTGGTGTAAGATGTCAGCATGCAATACAAACTACAAAGGTGGGTTTTGATTGGGTAGATGAGGGTGAGACTAGATCTCCCCCACACAAGTAAAGATAGGATGAAAAAAAGGAAATGTGAAAAAATTTGGAGAAAACTGAAAAATATTAACGGGAAAAAAAATTGATTAGCTGGTTTCCGATTTTTTTTAAGAAAAAACATCTCTAAACCAAACCGAATCGGTTCAAATTAAAAAAATACTATGATTTTTTTTATTTTTCCGGTTCACTTTAAATTTCTAGTTTGCTTTCATTTTGGTTAAATGAGAGAAGAAAAAAACCTGGTTAAAGTAAATTAAAACCTAAAAAAGCTGAAACTATTTTTTGGTTTTTAGTTAAAAAACCGAACCGCAATCGATAGGTTTAAACCGGTCCGATTCAGTTTTTTCTTTTAAAAAAATCAGTTTGGTTGTTTTTATTGATAAAAACTAAACTAAACAGAAAATACTCACCCCTAGGTGAGGCTAAATCTCTCCCTCTCCTATTAACAAGTGAAGATAGGAAACAATATTTCCCACCATAGAACAAAGGACAAGAAAACAAAACAAAACAAAAATCAAAGTCCATTCTGGCCTTTGCCTTCAACAAGCAAGCTGTGCTAGCACATGCTGAAGCCATTGGGGAATATTTGACTAAACTTTCCTTCATCGAATACAGAACAAAGAAATGTTTGGTTTCAGTTAATGGATTTCATTTAATCATGGAATTTCAGTTAAGAGCAACAAGAAGCAATTAAAAGCACTCTAGAAGGAAAAAATAGCTACTATTGAGCAATGATATTCTGAGAAGTCGAGGAGCTTAAACTCATGATCCAGACCAATCAGTTTTGATAAGTGGATGGTGATCTTACTACATAGGAGATACAAAAGCACAGTTACAAGATGAAGTTCATAAAGCTCCATCTTTATCAGTTACTCTTCCTCGAACTACATTAATCCAGAATGACCAAGCTAATTGGATTTACACTTCTGATACCTAAAAGATGGACCCAGGCAGGATTACAAAGCAGGTAATGCATACTGGGATACAAAAATCTTATCTTAATGAGGCCCGCGCCGAACTAATCAGACTATTGTATGTCTTATGTTTTGAAGGATCTCTACTGATTCAAAACCAATCAAGCATCAAAAACCTTCATGTTGTACAACTTTGCCAAACCAGGAGCAGTTCCGTCAGACACGACATTATCTATTATGCTGAACTTCTTGTAATTTGCTTTAAGGGTTTCATCTTGCTGCTTTGCAAGCTTCTCTTCTTGGGCCAACTGTTGCTGCAAATGAGAAAGACAATTTAAAAGAACATAACCAGCCAAAACATATTAAAAATCTACTCTACAGGAAGAGCATGCAAGCATCAATCAAGTAAGCTGAGATTCAATGGATGCTGTCACATGAACTTACCTGGAGCAAAAATAAATCTTCAGCAGCATGCTTTCTGACAAGATGCTTAATTTTACTTGCCACTTCAAAATCAGGGTCTTTTCTGTCCACCCAACGGCACTGTATCCTTCTACCAGGCTTGATTGGGCGATCATCAAACATCTCCTCTTCCGCACGAAATGCTCTAACAGGCCTAGGCATCCCAGACATCATGAAGGGGAACTGGGTGATCTCTAAAACAACAGCTTTCGCTTGCCTAGGACACTCCATTTCCACCAAGGCACAACATGGGATATTTTTGGGTCCTGTGTAGTTCGGGATAAACTGCACATTCTTCACAGTCCCAAACTGACCAAGGGCTGTTCTCACGACAGATTCGGTCACTTGAGGTGAGAGGTTGTCAATGTAAACTGTACGTTTCACCTTCTCCAGAAACACAGCATAGTCTGTTTCAGCTGTCGAAGTAGAATCCATATAGGATGGTACACTCAACCTATAAACATACATCCAAAACCTAAACAAGTTAGACATTCCAAGTTTTTCAGTCCAAAAACACATCCCATCGTAATTAGCCTTTTCAACTAAAGTCATATCCATAACATCAAGTTCATAACTAAACAGTATATACATATCAGAAATTAAAGAATCAAATGAACTTTTTCCATGATAAAGCTTCCAAAGGTTTTGAAAGACTGATATAATAATGCTGCCACATGCTCCTGTTTTCCTTTGATTGCTCTAAATGTCATTCCATGCAATTTATGATCACATCATGAATTAAAACAGACCCAAACCATAGCCACATAGCTAGATACTACTTCCCATTATCCAAAACTACAACTTGATTTATCAGTCATCATACCAATTCAGTTTCAATTCCTGATGTTCTCCAACAAAATTGACACACATGCTATCTTCATAGATATAACCAAGCAAGAATGAAAGAATAGTACGACATATCAGCAACATAGTAACCACAAATCACTACTAGCACATGAAAAGAACCCACGTCTAGAAGAAAAATAATGAGACCCCATCTTGACTAAAACCCAAGAATTTTGCTATCGGGAATCAACACAAAAACAATCCACCACCGTTGCATCAACAGAATGCATAATGTGGAATGCTAGGGATGGAATGACTATAACACCTCATTTTACAGCGAATCAAATCTGCCCCTCCCATAACCCACATGAGAAAAATATGAACAAACAGTACAGCATATTAACAAAATAGTAACCACAACTCACGACTAGCAAATGACAAGAAACCACACTCGAAAGATATAGCAAATCCCCTCTAAACAGCTACAAACTATACAACCAGAATCCACACACCATGTATTTTCCATTTGGATTTATAAAAAAAAATCAAATCACGTGGATACATAATTATCAGCAGCACATTAAATTACATAAATTATTTAAAAAGAAAAAAAACAGGAGAAAAAGATGACGTTTCTTCGCTTTCAGCAACTTTCTCAGAAAAACAAACAAAAACCCAAAATTTGAAATGGGCATACCTGAATCGTGGATGAACGATACAGAAGTTATCAAGGTGAGAAAAATTTGGAAAGGGAGGTATTCTTTCGCGAGAGCGAAAAATCAATTGGAAAGATAAAAAAAAGAGCCCCAAATCAGGGCGTTCGGGCCATGACCCAATACGAGATCAGCCCAGCCCAAGGTAGGGGCTGCGATCTGAGCCAGTTAATAAGTAGAGCAGCCCATCAACCCAGTTTTTTTTATTAAAATAATGTGGTTTTGATTTTTTTAATTAAAATAAATGTTGTTTTAGTTTTTTTTAATAGAAAAACTCCAAAATAACAATTTCTTGATAGAAGGAAAAAAATCGTTTGAAAAAGATAATTTGCCTGCTCGCTAGGCTTAAAGTTGATGAATCACTAAATAAATCTATGATGTTACTGTTTCAAAAACAATTGAAAACAATATAATTTTTATTTTGTTTTATATTTTCTTTATTTCAAATTAAAAAAAAAAAGAATTAAATGTTTTTTATATTATTCTAATATGATAATACCAAAAATAATTTTTTAAATATATATATATATAATTTTGATGTAAAAAAAAAAACTTCACGGCTAGAAAAAATATAAAAAAACTTAAAGACAACTAGAAAAACTGCCCCCACGCAGGATCGAACTACGGACCTTCAGTTTACAAGACTGACGCTCTACCACTGAGCTATAGGGGCTCTTTCTGAACAAATCACTCTTCTTCAATATATTATATTTTACACTTCTCCTTAGCTTACAAAATTATTTTTATGGACACATGTTTTATGATATCAACTCAGACCATGAAAGTTTCGTTTATGTATGATTTTCATATCCCATTTAGATAAAGCTGTATTTCTGGTCCAAGTGCGATAACAAATAATTTATGATTTGGATAGCAAGTCTCGAGTTCGAGTCAGATTAAAGCTGTATTTCTGGTCTAGGGTGCGATGACAAATAACTTGTGATTTGGATAGTAGGTCTCGAGTTCGAGTCAGAAACGTGTATTTCTTGTGAGAATCTTAGATAAATAGTCAAGGTTTTACTCGCTCACTTGAATCCACAAAATATATTTTTCCGCAAAATAGAGTTTCTTGTCATCCAACAAAAATATCTAGACACTAGACTGCATGAATGGATGGGTCAAACGGCAGCGTTTGCTCTGATATTTCAGCATGGAGCCAATCTCAACCTTGCTGAAGGTGACTAACAGGGATTAAGATCTGGAGTGATCTTGTAAAACAGGAGGCCTGAGTCTTGTTTGGGGTTCAAATTTTGCCTCTGGCATTTCATCATATTATTAATCTCCAGGAGGGAAAGGGAACAACAGTTAATGAATTAGTACAAAGAAGCAAGCCAGCCTGTGGATAGAACATGAACAAGAACATGTACCTTCTGAAAGTGTCGGAACCTTGTGAAGAACCATCTAATTGTAAGAATTGAATACATAAATTGCCCTCTGAAAGTTACAAAATAACAAGGTGATTGTGGTGGTGGTGGCGGTGGTGGAACCACTTGGTGTTCCAGAAAACTACCCTCTTTCCTTTTTTGTTTTACATTTTCATTCTACAGGAAACCAAATGCAAACCCGAGAAACCACAACCAAGAATTCAAAA
The DNA here is from genome assembly GCA_029228605.1 of Salix koriyanagi. NCBI lineage: Eukaryota > Viridiplantae > Streptophyta > Magnoliopsida > Malpighiales > Salicaceae > Salix > Salix koriyanagi. The sequence goes on along the minus strand of CM055343.1, from coordinate 2,335,846 downwards.
TGTTTCGGGTACTGGTTTCAGAAGTTATGCTGCAAGAAAAGTCTTTCTTGAGGTGAAGCAGGTCCAATCTCTTCTTCCAAAGCTCCTCAACCCATCCCCTACGTTTGCAACATAGCCCAAGTTTCTTGCTGAGGTTCTACCATCAACATCTGCATCGGAGACTGAAGACTTTCTCCCCTGGGAGGAAGTAAGGCTTGGAAAAGTTATCCACGACGGTGCTCGAAACTCGATCCTTTGGTCTTCTCCTTCTACAGCATCAGTTTCTGAGACCGCTGATCGGCTCGAAGATCTTTGAGAAGATTTCTTGTGCAATCTACTGCTTCCAAGAACAACTTCGGTTGGCAATATTGGTTGGTCATTACATGGGCTGCCCATCAGTTGAGCAAGGGCGCGTTCCAAAGCTGTTGTTACTATATCCATGGATGGCCTCTCCTTCCCCCTCATTCTGACACACTTGCAAGCCACATTTGCAATCCTTTTCAAAGCTTCAGGATCGGACGGCAGCTTCAGAACCGGGTCCAATATGGCTGATATATCTCCTGCTCTGATCAGAGGAACTGCCCATTCAACTATATTTCCTTCTTCGTATTGCATATCTATCGCCTTTCGGCCACTGAGGATTTCCAAGAGTAACACGCCAAAGCTATAAACATCGGATTTGGTTGTGAGGTAGTGAAGCCTATAGTACTCCGGATCAAGATAGCCAAGAGTTCCTGCCGGTAGCTCAGCCAGCGGCGAGCTACTATTAGCTGGTCCCAACAAAGAAAGGCCAAAATCAGACACTCTCGCGTTGTGTTCTTCATCGATGAGAATGTTCGAAGACTTGATGTCTCGATGAATTACGGGCGGGCAAGCGTAACCATGCAAGTATTCAATTCCCCTGGCTGCTTGTACTGCAATGGTAACCCTTCGCACCCAATTCAACTGCTCTTTTAAGGCAGGGTTCTTCCCATGAAGATGCTGGTGCAAGGATCCATGAGCCATGAATTCGTAAACCAGAAGCCTTTCTCCACCTTCTTCGCAATAGCCGAGCAAGTTGAGCAAATGAGCATGGTTTAGTCTTGATAGCAGATCAAGCTCAGTGTGGAATTCTTTCGAGTTTTTCAGATTATCAGAACACACTATAGCCTTTTTCACCGCAACAAGTGTCCCATCCCTTAAAACCCCCTTGTAAACAAGCGAGAAACTTCCTTTTCCCACTATGGATTCTTCCTTGAATCCGCTGGTGGCCTTCTCAAGTTCCTCATAAGTGAACATCTGTGCCCTCCTTAACTTGATCTCATCCATGTCGGGGCGGATCTTTCCGTTATCTTTAGAAGCCGAAGAACCGCCACCACTGTTTTTCCTGGTCTTTGATTGTTTTGCCGGGCATTGACAGTTCCTCAACCTATACCGAACATACAAAATAGCAGCTGTCGTCACAACCACCACCAAGAACACAGCAAAGCCAAGCTCAGCAATAATGACTGGCAATTGCAATGACCAAAACCTGTTCTTTTCCTTAGCATTATCGGAATATAAAGAAGAACAGTTCGAGAAGCATTCTGATGAATAGCAACTGGAACAATTATAGTCACACTGGCGATCTGATCTCGAAGAGCATCCGATTTTCTGGTACATTTCAGCAGGGCAGCCATTACTACAGGACAAGCAAGCACGAGAGCCTGGAGATTTGCAAGGCGTGCTGGCATCGACGAATTCATAGGAACCGGGTGGGCAAGGAGTGGTTTTGCAGAGTCCAGGTGAAACAGCCAGGGGAAGAGAGGTAGGGAAGCCCAAGACCCCAACAAACAGGCAGGAGAGATTTCTCGGCGAGAATTCCACAAGTGAAGTAATTTCCGGCAGCTATTCCGTAGAACTTGATACCAGTAGGAGTCGGAGTGCTTGGCTTTACAATATAGCCCCAACAAATCACCTCGCCGTCATAGCTCTTGATTCCACAAGCATGGAACTTTCCTCCCACGACCGACAGCATAGGATCACTCGGAGGCAAATCAACATTTCCTTGACTCAAATATGCTGCTGATATTGCAGAAATCTCTCCTTCAAGGTCCATGCTCCTTCCCCAACAGAAGGCTCTTGAATTCACCCCCACTAGAATCCCACAGACATGATACCCACCAGCCGCAATCTTTTGAAATCTCATTTCTTGAGGAATCAGGCTGATTACACGGCTACTAGACTCATCACCCCAGCAGAAAACAGTCCTATTCTCAGAAAACAGTCCACAATTAAAGACAGAACCAGCGGAGATTGATTGAATCTGCCCATCAAACACATGGTTCCTCGTCATGTTGTAGCCCCAACAGTCAATAAGAGAAAGGTTTCTACGCCTGCCCGTTAAAGGCTTTCTCAAACCACATAAATGGTAATCACCGGCACTGATTTCAACATACTCAGCCTCTTCCATCATAGGCCGAGGCACACCTGATCGAAGATAGCCACTGCTTCCCCAACAATACGGCCGGTTAGATTCCAACAGAAGCCCGCAAACAAAGCCATCCCCAGCAGTTAGACCAATGAAAGGAAAATGAGCTGGTGTTTCATGGATTATAGCTGAATTTGAACCATAGCAATTCACAAGATGAGACCCGTCTGATTTTATACCACAAAAGGCAGGACCTTTCTCACCGTAAGAAATGGCGATGGAAGACATGGAGCCTAAACCTGAGACTGGCCACCATAAATCTGATAGAACCACAAATTGAACCACAAATCCACAATTCCATTTGTTAGTCATCAAGACCCTAATAAGGAAATCTCTAACAGAATGGCTCCTACTCCCCATCACACCAGCCAAACTCCAACATACATAGATATGAAATACCACCAGCCTTAAAGTTTTTTTGATACTTAACCACCGACACTACAGGCAGACAAGGAGTTCATGGGGTATGACTTGCATGTTAGTTAGCCTCTTAAACCAAGATGTAAAATTCGGATATCTGTCGTTGTTCCACGACATGAACCAGCAAAGAAATGCAGAAGTCCATTAATAACAACACCTAAACACCAGGCCATTGTCCTTTTTTTGCATCCAGTGACCACAACACACAACCCTCAAGCACAAGCAACAATGCAGAAGAAAATGAGATGAAAAACACAAATATACTTGAATCTACTGACGGTGAACCAAACAAACAACCAAAATCCAGATAAAAAACTGGCAATCTTAACACAAGAACCTCTACAAACTACAATCTTACAAACACAACACCTTAAGCTGAAAATCCAAGAACTTTTCCAGCTTTTTATCTCTATATACACACCTCCCTGCTTCTTCTTCTTTTTTAAAAAAAGAAAGAACTTACCCTTTAACTGAAAGGGAGACTTCTGCAAGTTTTGGTTCAAGAAACTTGCATTAGATCACATTTAGAGCCAAACCTCAGCTTCTTTCAATATATTTTTACCTCCAACCCCACCTCATTTTTAGTAAAAATGGCTTCTCTATCTCTTTTGCATGCTGGGCTACTAAAGAACGCTAATACTGCTTCAACAAAAAACGTTTTTTTTTTTTAAAAAAAAAAACCTTTAGGTGGGGTGAGTTTGTCGATGATGGTTACAGGAGTATAGTGGTTTCAGGCGAGAGAGAGAGAGAGAGAATAATAAATGTCCATGAAACTACAGCTTCTCAGTACAGGCAGGGTGTAGGTGGAGACAATAAATGAGGAAGTTAATGCTATATGATGTTTTTCATGCCTTGTTTTTACGGCACTCTGCAGCTTTTGTCAAACCTCTTCTTTTTAACTCTTTCACTTACTGTGCCGGTTTGTGAGTTAGATCGGTGACTCATGGGGATTGGGATGGTGAGTTAAAATGGTTGATTCTGAAAGTATTTTTTTATTTAAAAATATATTAAAATCATTTTTAAAGTATAAGAAGCTTCTTCTTCTTTGGTAGGCTCTCCCATGCATGGCTTTGGCCTCCAATGAATATACTGTGCTGAATTACAAATTTTATATACAGTAATTCATTATAATTAACATCCTCCTAGAGATTTTTCAAAGATTATTATCATAATTACATTTTACTAATCCTCGTAAAGATGTTATGATTGTCCAAACAAAAAAAATCAAGAAATGTTCCATGCTATTAATGGTTTTTAAAACTGTTTTTTGTTGTTGTTAATGACTAGTTAATTATCATTAAAGTTGATAATTCTCAAATTTAAATTTTACATTTTTTAAAAAATATTTTTGAAACGTGGTGCCAAACAGATACAAAATATTATTAAATTGAACCCGACCTGACATATTGATCTTTTAATGATAGAAAATAATATAAATTTAATAATTTCAACTTTTAATTTGAAATAATTTTTATGCGTTGTATTACATTATAAATTCTAATTTCATCATTTTTTCTCTATTTAATTAAATTAACAAAATTAAATACAAAGAAATAAGAAATTGATATATAAAAGCTTCAGATCGATTTTAAAAATATATATATAAATAAAAAATTGAATTCTTAATGTTAGCTATGGACCTCCCTAGTTGCCTAAAATTTGGAAAGTTAGGTTAAAAATTAAATTTAGTTGGTTGGATAGTACTTGTACCTAGTTTACTCTCAAAATGAATTAATGAGACATACCCCCCTCATCCCATCCCATAATCTTGATTGGATTGAGGATAAATTTAATATTATTGTATGCAAGATTATTATTTTTTTATAATAAAAGTATTCTCAAATTAATTTATATATTAATTCAGATTAATATATTTTCCTCTACGATTTGAAAAACACATCTATATGTGTGTGTGTGTATTAATTAAAATTAAAAAAAAAAATAGGTAATAGCATTATTATCTCTAATTAGATTAGTATACAATTTTTTTTTTAATAAGATTATGTGATTGTTAGAGAATAATATTAATTATATTTTAGAATCTCATCTAATATCTTAAGTTTTTATGTGATATGATATTTTAATATGGTATCAGAATTCTGTTAACCCAACATTCATGAGTTCAAATTTCACCACTCTCATTTTATTTGATAAAAATTAAGCACAATATAGTGTAAACATGTATGTAAATTTCAAGTCCAAAAAATATTTACTCAAAGATATATATTAAAAATAATATAGATTATATTATATGATCTTATCTAATCATTTAAATTTTAATAAACGATTCTGGTGAAGTGATTATTCGAGAATATAATATAATTTATATTATTATATAATAATAGCAACAGTACAAATAAGTCCTAATTTCGAGGGATATGCATGGAGCGTAAGATGGGGATTTCGCATGTTACCATCGAATCAAGGAAAGCGGCCAGCCAATTACATTAAAGTAAAAAAAAAGCATTTATTAAATCATATCTCTGTTCTAATTTTTGTCTTGATGTGGTGGTTTAAGCTTCCCTGTTTATGTTTTGTAAGATTCAAAGTTTAATTAATTATATAAAAAAAATCATAATTATTCAAAGCTAGACAGGTCAAACTATTGTCTCATCATCTCGGACATGTTGTAGGCTGAATGAATATTATGTTCTAACAGGTGGAAAGTTGTTTTTTAAAGTGAATTTTGTTTATAAATAAATTAAAATAATATTTTTTTTGGTTTTTTTTTAAATATTTTTAAAACATAATGTGCATTGAATAATAGATTTGTGTGCTTTGACTGAAAATGTAAGAGTCGTGTGAATTGAATAATCGGTCACATAACCGACCTTGAGCCACACAATTAGCTATATAAATTAAAGAAGTAGACCGTCCAAGAGTAAGGAATAGAGTACAACACAAGGGTTATTTATTACAAAAATTAGATATATTTATATTGTTTTTCAAAGTTATTTTTATTTGGAAATATATTAAAAATAATATTTGTTTTATTTTTTAAAAATTATTTCTAATATTAGTATATTAAAATGATTTTAAAAACGCTACAATAAATTAATTCATTTATAACAAAAAATAAAAGAAAATTTTTAATTTAAAAAAAAAAAAACACTTTTTGAACATCTCCTTCACTTGTTATAATAAAAACCAACGTCGATAGCAGGGTCTTGGCCTGGTGGTCAAGAAGGGTTTCTCCTTCCTCTCACCCGAGGTTCAAGTCTTGTCAGGACACGCCTGTCACCCCCGCGGTGCCTTACATGCTTTATTGGGCTTGCAGGATGTTCAGTGAATCCGAGAATTTAGTTGTGGTGCATGCAAGTTGACCCGGACACCCCCGTTATCAAAAAAAAAAAAACCAACGTTGTGCTCAGCAGGGTCTTGGTCTGGTGGTTAAGAGAAGGGTTTCTCCTTTCTTCTCACCCCTAGGTTCAAGCTCTGTTAGGGTATGTCTGACACCTACGCGGTGTCTTACATGCTCATTGGACTTGCAGGATATTTAGTGAATCCTAGAATTAGTTGTGGTACAAACAAGCTGGTATGGACACCTCGAGTTATTAAAAAACTAAAAAAATAAAAAAACAACGTTGCTTGGCGGTCAATTGATAACCTAATCAGCCCAACATAACCTAATCTAACAAGGGCTTTAAAAATAAAATTTTAATACTTGATATAGAGTACTTTTTAAATCTAGTAAGAACTCAAATTTGTTCTTTTAAAAAATATATTTTCATTAAGTATTACTGTTTAAAATTAAATAAAAATATTATTATTTTGATTGACTATTCATCATGATTTCAATTATATGGGTCTACGTGGATTCATTATTTTTAATTCTTTATTATAATTTTTTATGATTTCTAGTGACGGATCATTAAAAATAAAATATGTTGCAAGCAGTCACACACTAGCTGATAAACTATAAGAAGGCCATGCTCTCTGTTTATATCTGATTTGGAGTTTGATTAATGTTGTTTTTTTAGAGTGTTTTTTGTTTAAAAATAAATAAAAATAATTTTTGATATAAACATATCATAATTATCTAAAAACACAAAAATATATTTTTTTTAAATAAAAAATTTAGTTTTTTTTCAAAATCATTTTGAAACAACTTACAAGCACTAATGTGCCTGTTTTATGAGTAATTATCTGCAAGCAATTAGAAAGGTATAGGCTCCATGGATAAATAAAAATTTAAGTGAATTTATAGATGAGAAATTTCTTATGAAACTAAACATTAGAGCATAATGTATCCTCCAATTCTCAATCAGATCTTCAAATGCTAATATTTTTTTTTTTTAGTATTTTCAAATCATTTTAATATGCTAATATCAAAAATAAATTTTTAAAAAAATAAAACAATATATTGTTTTAATATATTTCAAAATAAAGATATTTTGAGAAACCAACGTGTACAAAGATAACAAATATACTATTAGAATTCTAAAATGGTAATAATAAAAAGATCAATTAAACCACAGGAAACTTTGTTTTACGAGTTCATAAAAGAATCGGAAGTTACAAAATCCGGATGATATACCAATCTGGCATTCCGTACAGGTAAAAAAATACATTACAGATGATTATTACAAGAAAAACAGACAAACAACAATTTCATATTTACCTCGTACTTCCGTATTCAGATTGCTTTTGTAACTGCTGTGTGGGCAGCAGAAAAATTACATGGCTTTGACCACCTTGAAGACTCTAGTTTTCTTTCCTGTATGAATTGATCTCCAAAAAATGTTGAACCTGCAACTTAATGAAAGGTAGATGGACCATTAATACAATTATAAAGTCAACTATCGCCATGCATACATATGCACATATCTGCATGTATGGCCCGCATGTATGTATGTATTGAATGAATAAAGCCAACCATCATCATCATCATCATCACATATATAAGCCATGTGTATGTGAAATGGATGAGTGCTCTGTTCTTAACCTTGTGGGTCTTTATCTGTGTTATTTTACATGGAACTTCTTCGATTGGAAGATTATTCAGCTAGCTAAAAATGAACGTATGCAAGCAAGCACATCAACACATGAATGCACGCATGATTCCCTGAAACCAATCCATTTAAAGAGCACAGACCGTATCGGCGGCAGTAACAGAATAACATGAGACCGCTTCGCGGTGGAGAAGAGTCAGCTTTTTTCACACCCGAGGAAAGTAGTAGTAAAATGAGTGTTGTGCTTACCGTAAACTGTACCCTAAATTTGGAAACAGCGGAATAATATATCAATCCAATTGTTGTGATGCTGGCAGCATGTACAATGCAAACTCACTGCAACGAAAAGAAAGAAAGCAAGAAAAGCAGGGAATCACTTTCATGTTGAGAGAAATACAAAGGCGAAAAGTTAGAGGCGTAGAACATAAGACATGAAAACTAGCAGCTCTGATGCCAATAGAGGTCATGGTCTACCAGGTAGTTGTATGGCCTAGGTCATATCATTAGTTATCCACTTAAACGAGGTGTCCATTTGCAGTAATTAGTAGTGTGATCAAAGTAATGCATCAAGAGAGAACCTTAGAGACTAGCCTCATGGATCTTCTGGGAAGGACCTTTCCAGCAGAACGCCTTGTGGTTCTTGAAATTATCGTGTCACGCTTGCCGCCACAGCCACTTTGACTCGCCCTTTCCACACGTGACCTCTTTCTAAGGAGTTCTTCACTTGATCTGAGAATTTCAGACTTCAAAGAAGTCTTACCAAATGAGTCATCAACCTGTGAGCATCTGAACAAGGCAGAATTGCATACAATCAGATAACAGCATATATAAATTAAAAAACAGTAGAAAAGGAGACTTTTACAGGAAAAATAAATTACACTGAACTCTCCCTGCCACTGATAGCATTGCTCCATTCCTGCAAAGGTGGAATGTGGTTTTAACTCATTTGCTTTACTGGGTATACTTGGCAGAAACCAAAAATAGATGTGGATATCTTACAGAAGAAGTAAAATTTTGCATTTTAACAAATAAATATTGTTTTCAACAAGGTTCCATGATAGTAGTCAGTTTTGCATGCTGCTGCAGCACATAAGAGGAATGCTTAGTAGGGACAAGATGATTCTTCCCAGGTAATCAATTTATAAAAAGAGACCAGCCATGAAAGAGTTAGAGCAGTCAATATTAAAATACTTTCTTCTGATTAAATTCTCACGATATAAATCGGAGAATATTTGCTAATTGACAGTTCAAAACTCTTACAGTTCTGTCAACAAAAGAGGGAATTTTTAATTGCAGAACATAAAACTACTCTTAACTCATATCTTTTAGCAACAAACAGAAAAAAAGATTGAGCAAAATTATGCGAGACAAGCAATAATAATATCATCTGAACCATGATCTCTTGGAATCTTTAAAATATGTAGCTGATATAGACATCCACAATTAGGATTACAATGAATGAACTGTCCAACAAAATAGTGGATGTGGACAACTCACAAGCAATAGTCAGAAAACCAAAGCTATTTTAAAGAGTAGTATTGGAAAATTCACTGGCATTTGAACTAGTCGGAACTTAAACCCAAGGATCATCTATAATCATCAAAATCACAGGATGAGATATTGCAAAACCACGTTCTTTTCTTTCCTGTAGATAAAGAGGCTGGAAAACTATTTTGCTATCCGCTCACACTTCCAAATCCTTCTAAGAACTAACCTTGCTGCAGGGCAAACAAAAAGAAACAAAGGGTCTCTACAGTGACTATAATTTTAGATTTGACAGTGAGGCATTATAAAACTCCCGTCCATTACTATTTGATAATTTGAAATAACTTCAGCCTTGTAACATTGCCTCGTGATGTAACTTGATCTCCAAGGTCTAATATGAAGAAAATGGCAAGACATTTAGGACACAGGACATAACCAGATGCCAAGCATTCAAATCTAGATATAGTAGGAGTCAAAAAAACCATGAACCATGAAAATGCAACATAGTATGTTCACCCAAAGTAGACAAGAAAAGGTATAACCTGCTCTTCAGAGCATGCGAGCACCTGGTTATCGCAACGATAATTCTCACTTGAGTTGGCTAATCCATCCTGCTCAGATCCTCTAATGTGCTTTGAATTATATTGATCCAAGAATTTGCCATTTTTATGAGGTAAACATGATGCATCTTTGGGATAATTTACAGTGTCTGATAACTGCATCTCCATAAAGCATCCAGGGAATACAGCACTAGCATTCTCAAGATTACAACTGTTCTGCTGGGTTGAATTCTCACAAACTTCATCATCACACTTTGAACTCTGTTGCATCAATGCAATACGATCTACAGAACCATTGGAGATGGAGTTTACAGCAAAATTGCAGGCTGTCTTTTCTAATGTAGTGTCGGTGATATCTGAATCAGGGGCGGCGATGCTCTCCTTTTTACTACAGGATTCAGTGTTCGAAGTTTTCTGGTTCTGCCCATCAGAACTGGGTTCGGCTGAGGCAAGTCCTGGATCTGCCTCCAAGGATTGCGTAACATCTACAACTACACCACATGGTATTATGGGTGATGAGATTAGGGAATTATTACCTCTATCTGGATGACCATTACTCACATTAATATTTTTTCCCTGCAGCTGAACTTGGAGAAGGATCAGTTTGCACAAAGTCATCCCTGATTTGGTCAGAATCCATATTCTGAAGAACAGAACTTTTCATTTTCTTATTACTCACTCCAATACACCCAAGCTCTTGATAAAGGCTCCGCGACTTGGTATTAACCACGTTGTCACATAAAGAAACTTGATTTTTATATTTCTTAATCCACTCTGATGGGCTTGAATTCAGATCAACAGAAAGTTTAATTCCCTCTTCTGAACTGACATGAAATTCAAAAGATGCTGCGACATTTGCAGTGGTTAACACAGAAGGCCGGGACATTCTCTTCAGAACTTACTATAGGATTTACATCTGTACCATGAAATTGCGGCAAATCTTCTACCCTGCCACCATGGCTTAGTTGGGGCTTATTATGGTTGACATGACTCCCAGCATATTGAGAAAAAAACTGAGACGGAGATACCTCTCGAAAATCATTAATTAAGCCACCAAAGATTTCCTGTGGATATGTAATGAAAACAAAAATTAGATTTTGCAGCACTTATAATGCAGATAAAAAGTCTTAAAAGATTCCTTTGATACCAGCCTTAAAAATCTCTCATGTTGATTTACACATGCAGAGTTTAAGAACCCTCTTGAGTCGATCAAAAGGGAGGAATATACATCATGTACATTTCAGTCATTCAAATCTTAACAAACACTTTCACCCAGGATAAAAAAGAAGAAGAAACAAACCTTATTATAAGCTCCAGGGCCAATACAACTTTCCAATTTATTGTATTTGAAATTTCTATTCCCTCTGTTAATCTCCCTCTCCAGGACAAGATCTATGTTCAAACCCATCTGAAACAGTAATAATGATTGATTTTAATAAGAGTCTATATCAATTTGATATAAATTCAATTTACAACCAGAAATATAATACCAAATTCACTGAAATTAGAATCACAGAGTTTGGTGGTTTGCCAAAGGCACAAACCTTGTATAGAATTTAATGCAGACTTAGGCTGCAGTGGTGGCATTGAAGACGTGTGAAGTAAAGCATTTTGAACCCCTCCTATGCTTGTGCTAGATGATACCAAACTCAAACCCTTCCTCTGCAAATATGTCAAAGCATCGGTGTTTCAGAGTGCTTACTAACAAGTAAAAACATTTTAACTGATATCAAAACAAAATGCAGAACTCAAAATCTGTCTGTGCATGGAAAAAATGAACGAAAATTCAAACCCTTATGCCATTAGCATACCATGTGAAACAATAATAAGACTCGCCTGATTTTCACAACTACCTCCTCAAATACATATAAAACACATGAATAAGTTCAAAAATAACAAACAAAAAATAATAATTCTAAAACATGTTAAAAAACAAAATGGTAGCTTCTTCAAGAATGAACTGCACTCAATCGAATCAGATCCAAAATTCATTATTTAACAAAAACTAGTAATTACTTCAAAGTTTCTCCTCAAAAAGCTCATAGAAAATTAACATACCAACTATTCATAAAACACGCGGGATGGTTTCAAAAAACAACACTGCGAATTTGGCATATAAAGCACGCTCAACCAACTTGATTCCACGATTCATTAAAGTAACAAAACCCGCTTCCATGCCAGCCAAAACTAGCATTTACTTCAAAAACTTTCCTCCTAAACAGCTCATATCAATTAACATATCATATATTCATAAAACACACAGATAATTCCAAACAATATTAACAAAACTACAAATTTGGCAAACTATTAACAAAAATTAAGTTAAAAAATACTTCTAAAAAGAATTGCCCAGTTTTCCAATTTATGTCCTCAACACTACAAATTCATCAAATTAATAACAGAAATTGAGGTTCCTCATAAAATAATTACCATAAAGTAAAACGCAAGCGATTCGACCATTTCGGAACTCGATTTTCTAGCAGGCAAACTACATTGCTTACACAAACTTTGAAGTTCTTTTCTCGAAAGTTTGCGAAAATACTCCTTTCCATACTCGCTCCCTTTATTTAACATCTGCAGTTAGCAATTAATTAGAGAAATAATAAAGATAGAATTAAAATACTAAAACATAATTAAGGAGCTAAAGAAAATGAAGAGATTTTAATTAAAAAAATGAAGAGAATACAGCGCGAGCTCAGCTCTCTAAGGAGAGTGTTGCGTGTTTGGTGCACCTGATCGGATATTTTCCGGGAAAGATGGCGAGAAAGTGCAGGAAAATGCGAGAAATTCTTCGCGATTACTTAGCAGAGAAGACTTGTGAGCGTCGGCTAATGCCGTGCTTTTATGGGTTTCAACTTTCAGAATCTTGGCTTTTCTTCTTAGTATAAACAAATTAATTGAGTACATTAAAGTTTTGGAAAATATTAAAACAGTCCTCCACGTATTTTATTTTTCAACTAGACTCTTAGTATTAATGAATTTTTAATTAGATCCTTCTGCTAATTTTAGTTAACATAATTTTTAATTTATCATTTGTAACTCATGTAATTTATCTTTTCATGTAATAAATTCTACTCGTCACATTATCTTAAAGTATTTTATAGTTTTTCAATTAATAAAAATAAAAGATGCGAGTTCTATATGACTGCTAAATTATTTTATTAATTGAAATAAAATGAAGGACGTGATTGAGAGTTTATTTACATATTGGAGACATAATTGAGATAAAACAATTTGGCCAGGGACATAAATCAGACTTTGTAATAGCTAGTTAAGAAAACTCGAGAACTACTAATGTGCGCGTCAGAACATGATAAACTAATATGGACTTGAGCTGTGACTGGCTGTGGAGTTAGCTCCCGATTGAGGATAGTGGTCCAGCCAATAGTATTTGTGGATTCGAGGGGCGGCTTGGCTGTTACTATGGGAGAGAGGAGTATGTGATTGTAGCCTAGCTGAAGTCAAAAGGAGACTGAGGCGCTGAGCTAGTTTTTCACATATTGAGCACAAAAAAAATAAAAATAGTGATAAATAAATAAATAATTGTCGGATGTCCGTGACTCTGTGGTCCATGGGAGAAGAGACGCAATTGCCCCTCTTAAATTTTCAATACATCCATTTTGATCCTCTGTAGTTTTGTTATTTCAAATTCATACAACCTTTCTTGGAAATCTTTACTTTACTCCCTTTATTTTTGAATCTTGGTTCCGCCCCCGTCCATTGGTCGTTGCTCAAATGTTAAGCGATGAGAAGAGGCATGTTACAATCTTTCACGTCTTTGACAAAATCTTTATATTGATTAGTTAAAGGGACTTTTCGACACTACAATACAATAATACATCCATATTTTTATTTTTAAAAAATAATTAATTTTAAATTATTTCTTATCGTTTTAATTTTAAATAATAGATATGGTGGTGTAGCTTTATTTGCATGCCTTTTAGAACCCCTATGAAAGCTGGTTACTTCTTATTTTGGTATACATTCATGAGATTCCTCCTAATTTTTTTTTATACGATAAAATTTCATCCAAAATATGTTTTATGGTTCAGATAAATGAGTAAAATCTCAGTTATTCTAAACTTTTACAAAAAATATATGTCGCGACTTGAACTTGAGACTTACTGTACATATCACAAACTCCCTGTCATCACGTCACGCCCCTTGAGGACTCTCATGTCCTAATTAGCACTGATGGTTTTACATTTTTTAATAAATAAAAAAACTTATGATGTTCGACAAAAGTAAAATTGCTATATTTACTCATATTTTAAACTATAATGTAGTTCTTCTTGCATTCAGAAAATGCACTACAATTGTTTTTTATAACTATGTGTTTGTAATTTTTATACCGTGATAATAAATGGAGTTTAGAACATATTTTAATAAAGATAAATTGCATGAAATTATTTTATAATATATGAGAGGGAATCATCTCACCTAAAAGCTAAAGTTATTAGATGAGGTTCCAGGATATGATTTATATTATTCTCTAATATTTTCTCTCAACTGAAGACTTTTTAGGCTTGAAACTTGTACACGGTTTCATATTATCTTGTGCTTAATTTTTATCAAATAGAATGAGGGTGGTGAGATTCGAACTTGTGACCACTAGGTCAATCAGACTCTGATATCATATCAAGAAATCATTTTACCTAATAACTTCTAAAAGTTAAGTTATTAGGTGAAGTCCCATAATATGATTTATAATATTCTCAAGCACCTAACCATAAAAATACATGTCCAGACGACTATCAACTAGGAAAAAACCTAGAGATTCATTGAAGTTTTTATCTAATTTATCACTTATAAAGTACTTATCATTAAAATTGTCATGCCATGGACAATTAACAAGTTATATGAGTTATCATTTGGTTACTGTTTAAGGATATAATTTTTTTTTGGAAAGACATGTTCTCATGTATCCTATTATTTTTTAAAGCTTTAGGTGAGAGCGTCATTGATATTATTTTTTAAAATATTATTCATTAAAAAATACATTAAATAACATTTTTAAAAATAATTTAAAATTAAAATTAAAATATATATTTTTTAAACACAATATCAAACATTCATAAATGTTTGTGGCTAGCGGGTGCTTGCAAGTTATTTAAGAGTTGATCCGAGTCTATGTAGTAGTTTTTATATTTATGTTTATGTTAAAGTTATACTAGTCTTAAAAAATATTAAATTGATATTTTTTAATAATCTTGATGTGATGATATTAAAAATAAAAATAAAAATAAATAAATTACTTTGATATATTTTGAAGCAAAAAATACATTTAAAAATCATTTCATAAAGCAATACCAAACATGCATTTAGTCAATCCATGAAAATTAAAGAAAAAAAAAAAAACTTGAAGAACAAGCTGGAAATGTAGCCTCAATTTATTACGGTATCATTTTAGAGGAAAAATGAAGAAGAAGGGATAATCCGATATATTAATACCATCCTCTCTAAGGGGTATTTGACACTACATTTCAAAAAAAAATAAAAAAATTATCTATATTTTTTACTTTAGATTTTTTTCCAGTGTTTTTAGATCATTTTTATGTGCTGTTATCAAAAATAATTTAAAAAAAATCATTTTAATACATTTATGAACGAAAAATATTTTCAAAAGTAAACATAATCATACTCCCAAACAAGCACTTAGTATATATATATATATATATATATATATATATATATATATATATATATATATATATATATATATATATAGTGTTTTCTTAGAGGTGTTTGACACTGCGTTTTAAAAAGCGGTTTTGAAAAAAAATGATTTTTTTTTATTATTTTAAATTAATTTTTTTAGTATTTTTAGATCATTTTATGTCAAAAATATTTTTTTTAAAAAATAATAATATTATTGTGATGTATTTATAAATGAAAAATCACTTTAAAAAATAATATCAACCATACTCCCAAACATACACATAATTTGAATTTGTGTAAAGAGTAACTTTAACATGATAACTCGTGATTTAATTAAACAAAATTACTCAAAACAATAGTATTTTTTTTTTAATTTTTTTCAAAGAAACACTGTTATATATATATAAAAAAAATGATTTGGACCATCCTACTGACATGCATGTTGATCCTACGCTTTAAAGCGGCGGAGTCACCTAACTATTCTAGAAAGTCTTACCTTTTTCCCTTGTGCGGACGTGCCTAAGAACCCTAGCCGGCAGAAAACATGGAAGCTGCAGATCGGGATTCTGCTCTGTTTTCGATGCGTGGGAGCATGATTGAAGAATAGTAGCAACTACATCTTATGATTTTTTCAAAGCAGCTGATAGAAAAGGTAGCCGGCCAAGGCTATTTACACTGTATTTTTTTTAAAATATTTTTTTATTTTTATTTTAGATTAAAAAGATATTAATGTTTGTAGATTATTTTGATGTGTTAATATCAAAAATAATTTTAAAAAATAAAAATACAAAATTTTGATGCATTTCTAAACGAAAATCATTTTTCAAAAGCAATCAACAATCATACTCTCTATAAATTAAAAAATTCCTGCAATGGCTACTACTTGTTAGAGAATAAAATAAATTATATTTTGAAATCTTATTTAACAACTTAAGTTTTTAGGTGAGATGATTCTTTAACATCACATTAGAGATTTTGTTGATCCCAGCAGTCACGAGTTCAAATCTTTATCATCTCATTCTAATTTGATAAAATTCAAGCACAAAGGTAGTGTGAGTCGGTGCAAGTTTCAAGCTCAAAGAGCTTTTCACTTGAAGGGAGTGTGTTAGAGAATAATATAAATTCTATTTCTAGGATTTTATTTAACAACTTAAACTTTTAAATGAGATGATTTCCCTTGAAACTATTGTCATCCCTTTCTATCAGTAGCTTTAGTCAACTCCATGACAAACCACTCCTAATTAGCATCACCTACAACTAATCCAGTTAACTTGATGGAGTGGTCAACCAAACAACCAAACCCTTTTCATACTCTTCACTTTTCAGATCTTTACATAAAAAAGTAGAGGAAATTTTATAAATTATATTTTGGAGCTTCATCTAATAGCTTAAATTTTTAGATGAGAAGAGTTTTTAACATGATATGAGAACCTTGTTGACCCAGCAGCACTCACGAGTTTGAATCTCACCACCTCTATTTTATTTGATAAAAATCAAGCACGAGATAATATTAGTCTATTCAAGTTTTAAATCCAAAAAGAATTTTCATTTGAGAGGGACGTGTTATAAAATAATATAAATCATATTCTGAAGCCTCACCTAATAACTTAAGATTTTAGATAAGATTGTTTCTTAAGAAGCAAACCTTTTTTCTACTCTTCACTTTTCTTTGCTTGATCAGATTAGTTATTTTCAGTTTGTTTGGATGTAATAATACCAAAAAAAACAAATTTTGAAAAAAATAATTGTTAAGAAGATCTTGATAACTTGTATATTAATCAATTTTTTTTCACCAATTATTAAGGTTGTCTTTAGACATGCTAAGTCAAGTGAATCATGTCGTCAAGTGAATCACGTCGGACAACTTTCACAAAATTTAATTTTAAATTTTATAAATTTCACACAATTTAATTTTAAATTTTATCCAATTAAGAATACGAGACAAAAGGTTTTTACTCTTGTCTTAATTTTATGGTTACAGCAAATAATTCTGACGATAAAATTAATGGTGTCTTTCAAAGGCCAAACGCAATCTAAAAAAATGGGGGGAAACCGGGCTTCTCCCTTAAAGTTGCCAGGTGTCACCTCCCCACCAATCAAGCGTCTGTAGCCGTTTATTTGCTGCAGAATCTAACGGTCACTATCACATCTAGTTTTTCCGTTGGCGCGTTCCGCTCCCAAATCTCTCTCTGTCTTTAATTCTTTATAGCCGTGCCTTCTCTTTTAATTCTTTAGATCCGTTATCAACGGTCATGTTTTTCAACGAACTTTTAAATAAAGTGAATAAGTACAAATTACCCTTCTCCAATGAAACAGGATAGTTCAATGCATTAAAAAATCTAGTGTTGGAGATAAAAAGAATATATTTATTTTATTTTAAATTAAGATATTTTGGTGTTTTTAGATTATTTTCATGTGTTGATGTCAAAAATTCATTTTTTATAAAATAAAAAAAATATTATTTTAATGTATTTTTAAACGAAAAACACTTTTAAAAATAACATCAATCACAATCCCAAATAGACACGATATAAACTTCAATCTTGAACGCAGATCTAAAAAGTTAACTTGAAAAATCTAATATCAAACACTGATTTGAAATGGGTTCCAAATAAATCAAACAATTAGTAAAACTAACTCGATAAAAATCGATTAATCTATTAAACCTAGATAAACACAATAAAAATGATATTATTTTGATAAAAAAAAAAATAATTAACCCTACCTATGATTTAACACGAGGGACTCTAAATTTATAATTTAGATATTTTAGGGGCTAGTATCCAATTTCGAAATCACAACTAAATTAGGAAGAAAGGTTGGATTTTTCAATAAATTAGTATTCTACCAAGTGACACATACCCAACAACAAAGACAACAACAAGAGTAACGCGTCTTTGACAAAAAAGGTTTGATCTTTATATCATCATATGTAGTTTATACGCGCAAAACAAGCTGAAGATGAGGCCAGCTTAGCTCTGAAGTTACCTAATCTTTTTTTTTTTTTTTTTTAATTTTAAAAATACCATCATGAACCCAACAATTTGAGCTCTAATTTCGTTTATAAAAGGAACCAAATTTAGCCTTGAAAATCTTGCCAAAACCACAGCAAAAACACTGTGGCAAAGCATCGCCCCACCACACATTTTCTCTGCAATCCTGCTTTCAATGCCAACTATTTTGCTCAGGATTTTCCTTCTTTACAATCTTCTCAACTCTTTCCTCCTCTCTTTTGTCCCCAAGAAGCTCAGGTTCCTCCTCCCCACCTCTTGGTACCACCCCCACCAAGCCAGCACCAAGAAAGCCTCTTCCTTGTTGCCATCACCATCTTTTGTTTTGACAAGAATGGACCAAGCTGAGTTAAAGAGAGTTTTTCAAATGTTTGACAGGAATGGAGATGGGAAGATCACCAAGAAGGAGCTGAATGATTCTCTGGAGAATCTAGGCATCTTTATCCATGATAAGGAGTTGACTCAAATGATTGAAACGATCGATGCCAATGGTGATGGTTTTGTGGATATTGACGAGTTTGGTGAGTTGTACCAGTCACTCATGGGAGAGAACGATGAGGAGGAAGATATGAGGGAGGCTTTTAATGTCTTTGATCAGAATGGGGATGGCTTTATCACCGTTGATGAGTTGATGTCTGTTCTAGCATCACTCGGGCTTAAACAGGGCAGGACTTTAGAGGATTGTAAGAGGATGATAAGGAAGGTGGACGTTGATGGTGATGGAATGGTTGATTACAGGGAGTTTAAGAAGATGATGAAGGGAGGTGGATTTAGTGCTCTGGGTTAATCTTTATTATGGGTGTAAATATTTTGAAAATCAAGAAAGAATGAGTGGCGATCTTCAAACAGGAGCAGCTTTACCAAGTGTTTCTGCTGCGAATCCATGGCACAAGGCTGCAGCAGTGGATCGTTGACACGTGTTGGCAGGAGGCAAAGCAAAGCCATCAAAGTTACCTGATGGGGGCTGGAGCTCTAGAGTAGGTGATTTGTATTGGGGTTTTACTATTTTTTTTGAAATCTTTATGATTGCTTGGTGGGTGGGGTTTCATTGTTCTTCTCGGCTAAATCCTCCATTACTTATCATTGTTTTTATGTTATGTGTTTTTTTTGTAGCATATTGCTATTTCACTACTGTTTTGTTTATGCAAACTAGAATATGGTTTTCATGAAGAGCTCTTCTTAACATCCATGGTTTTTTGCAGCATAATTTCAATCTGTAGTTACATGTCCTACACGGGAGTTGTAGGTTTATGAGCTGTTGGATTGCTTTCAATTTGGTACACCTGAAAATTAATTTTTGTCAAGAGTCAAGAGTCAGGACCTTGAATGGCAGTTCAATTCAAACCCTAAATGTTTACCTAAATTTGTCACTGTAAGAAGAAACCAACTGAACATTGACTTTCCTGAAATCAGGAAAAAGAAGCTTAAAAAAACCCCAAAGAGAAAACTCAACCACTACTGAAAATGATGTAATGTCTCTCTTCAGACATTGTTGGCCTACAATGGGATTACAAATTTGTGCCCACAAGGAGGCTACAACAGGAAAAACAAAAGGCATTTTGCAGGGTTGAAACAAATCCAACATCAATTAAGTGGTCTTGCCAAGAAAAGTTCAAATCTGAGCAGGGGAGAGAAATGAACCCTTTTTTTTTATTTGAGGAATCCCACCTCTCGGAAAGTATACTTTGTGGGTCTAGGTGAGCGAATAAAACCCCGGCTGTCCCAGACTCTTACAAGAGATACACTTTCTGACTCGAACTCGAGTCCTGCTGTGCAGATTTCAAGTTTTTTGCCATCACGCCACGTCCTTTGAGGACAAAAGAAATGCATGCCCTTCGAGACCTGAGAAATGAACCTTTGCAAGTCCAATAGCTGTTGAGATGATAAGATCAGAGAAAAGATGTAATTTCCATAATGAACAGGGGATATGGCCATCTTCCTCCACTTGATTATGAGCTAAAAGCATTGCATATCCTGTATTCATTCATTCTATTTCAGTGTTCTCCAGAAAAAAAAAGTTTTGTGGCAATTATACAAATGGTCAGCCTCAAGAGGAAATCCAGGAAAGAGTATAGAAACTGAAAAGTTGCAATTAATCTGTGTTACAAAAAATATAGATCATCAAGTTCAATTTCTTTCAACGTGTTAACTATATCTTCTACTCTTAAAGACATGAATTCTTCATTTTCCTTGAGATCTTGGAGAATCATGCATAGCTGTTGTTGGGATGCTGCAGATTGTTAAATCCTGGATCTTCATATATTTTTTCCTCCTGCAAACATGTCAAAAGTTTCAAAGTTGACGAATGACAAGAAGGAAGATGTCGAAAGTGCTAGAAATGGTGTAAGACTCCAGTATCGGAATCTCATCATCAATACAACTCCTCAATCAAATATGTCCACAGCCTTCGTGGAGGGCTTTAGCCTTTTCCATTGGTTTTACTTCAAAATGACTCGAGCATACGACAGTTTCAAGTCAATCCCGGGGCTTTCGTGAGGAATTGTTTTATTTCAGTTGGTTTCACCCACTTTCCATTTAACATGTCTAAATCTTTGTCCACACGGTAGGCTCCTCCCCATGTGTGACTAAGTTCAAAACAAAGATCTCCCATTTGCACATCAGGGAAGCACCGCGTCCCCAAGGGCTTGGCGTGGAGGCAAAGGACTCGCGATTTGCACAGTAAATCTCGAGTTCGAGTCAGGATGTGCACTCCTTGTAAGAGCCTGGGACAACCAGAGTTTTACCCGCTCACCTTGGCCCACAAAATACACTTTTCAAGAAATAAAGTTTCACACTTTCCAAGTGCCATAGCAAAAACATATGGCGGTGTCACTTGTCATCTCACCACCACATGCACAAAGCATAAGCAATGGATTTTAAACTTTATGTTTTTCATGTGCAGGTAACAGCTGATTTTTCAGCCATGTAATAATGGCAGAAACCTTAGCTTTTACACATACTTGAGCAGGATAGTGCAAATGGACATGGCATAGCTGAAAACATGGCAATATGTGACTCGGAGATCTAAGAAGTTAAGAGTTTGTGGGCTATGATAACCATACAATTGGTAAGAGCCTCAGGACTAGAGTGTCGCTATACTGTACTAATTATTCCTAGCCAGGAATGAAAGGCTTACTGACAAAACTGCCACTTAATTCCCAGCCACTGCCGATGCACACTTTCAGAACACAAGCATGTGAATATAAGCTGCATCAGTTATGGAATTTCCAGAAGAAGACATGTTTGGATCTGGTTTTAGGAACAAATACTTGGATATAAGAAACATGATAACAGATTTAAACATCCTTGAATCCATGGAGTTGTAAGCAAACAGTGATGGAGGATTGTGTGGTATCAGAAGTGTCGCCAAGAGAATTTCTGGAGGCACTTGAGCAATGGTGATGACTGATTAGTGCATGTATTTAGGCTGTTGTATACGACCATCAAACTCAGACACCTTACAAATCTCTGATGCAAGTCAAGACGGGTCAATACCTGTATTATGAATATTCTGATCAATAAAAATTGCTAACTTCATTTATAAAAACAGCTTTGCAAGTTGCAAGGGATATCAGAATTTCCTCACTGAGCATGCTTATAATTGAGTCACGAGCTTGTGATTGTGCTCTTGTACAAATTTGGTAAAAACCCATCTCCCTCCATCCCTAGCTGCCAGCCTTATCATGGCTTTGCACCCTTCTCCTGTAATGGACGTGAACTTTCCATAGACGGTTCTGTCAAAATCAAGCTATTATTTACAAGACTTTGTGAGATGCAATGCTGAAGCAGCCTATCTACTGTAGGTTTCCTCATCTGAATCTCCATCACCATCTAGAAAACAGTTCCCATCAGTGGTGCTGGTCATTAGATTCCAAGAAATAGAATCCTATCCAGTGATTCCTGATGAAATGATATCTAGTGCTCCTCCTGGCCCTGAGAGATGGATTTAGGTGTTTTATATTCCTGAGCTTCTTGTCCTTGATGTATTTTTGGATGTTTTACTTAAGTCTTTTGATTTCGTTTTCCTCCGTGACTTTTTCAATGAAAATTTTAACTGTTTTCATTTGTGTCTTTTAATTAAAATTGATTATATATGCTGTTTTTTATTTCAGTTTTTATTTTTTTTATTTTTGGTTTGTTTTTGGTTTTTTTAATTTTTTCGGTTTGCAGATTTTAATTTGTTTTAATTTTATCATCCAATTAAAATTAATCATATATGATACTTTTTATTTTGATCAATATTTCTTTTAATTTTTTCAAACAATTACACAGGACATTAAGCAAGAACATTAAACATTCAAGCTGATAGTCAGGAACTTAAAAACCAGGTTCTTAATTCTTTGACAAAATCATTTTTAAGTGAGTTAGTCAACACTCTAATTATCATAAGAAGCCAAAACAAAACAGCATAACAATTTATATAAGATGAACTTCACCTTCATCAACAAGAAATCAAATAAATCAATGGAATCAGCTACACCTTTCGTTTCCAAGTAAAAATTTTGAATTTAGAAGAAAGGAAAAGTCTTTTCCTTTCATGAATCATTACTGAGAGCTGACACGAAGCTTTCCGATTTTCTTGAAACTCAAGGCATCATGCCACATAACTGATACTAACACCCAAAATTTTGTTTTCGAACTCTACCTCACTTTCTCAGTAGCCAAACAAATCCATGACAGACAAAAAAAAAACTTATCCTGCTAAGACCTCAAGTACCTCTTGGACTCAAGATTCAACCCCTTTAACATTTTCGTTCTTGTAATTTAAATATTATTATATCACTTACTTAAAAGTCATTAATTTTAATATTTAAGGTAGGGGTGAACATTTTTGGTTCTGTTTTTATAAAAAAAAGTAACCAAACCAAAAATTATCATTTTTATTTTAAAAATAACCGAACTGAACCTAGTAAAAACCGACCGTTTTTGATTCGGTTTTTATGATTAAAAATTAGAAAAACCAAATTTATTTTTTGGGCTATCTGAAGGGCTTACAATTAATATAAAGAAAGACTAATTTTCTTATATGATCCCAAACTATTTTTAATTTTTTTGCCACTAATACAAATATTAATTTATTAAATTGTTAATGTTAATATAATGTTTTTTAAGTTTTTTTTTACCTTTCTAATACTTTTGTTGTTTAATATAGCATGAGCCGAAATAATTAAAATTACTCAAGTGAACAAGTTCAAATTTAAATTACAAAATAATGCCTTCAAAGGGCTTCAAAATAAACAGCAAGCAACATTAATATACAAAACTTCAAGAAATACACCCGGTTTTGAACTAATTATTATCTATTACTAGATTTAACCTTCCACCACATTCTACAAAAAATAATAATAATAGAAATGTTAGATTGAAAATAAGTTGATTAATAAAACATAAAGTAAACATACAAGTGTATAAGAAAAATAACATGATTATATCAAATACTGCTATATTATATTTCAACATCATACACGCATACTAGACATATACACCCGAAAACATATCAAATACTGCTATATTATACTTTGACATTATAAACCAGTGATTAATATGATCAACATACACATACTGGATATACACACATGGAAACATATCAAATACTATTATATTATATTATATTTTAACATTATAAACCAATGATTAATATGATCAACACACATGCACATTGGATATCCACACTCGGAAACATATCAAATTTGTC
Organism: Salix koriyanagi; assembly: GCA_029228605.1. Classification (NCBI taxonomy): domain Eukaryota; kingdom Viridiplantae; phylum Streptophyta; class Magnoliopsida; order Malpighiales; family Salicaceae; genus Salix; species Salix koriyanagi. The sequence goes on along the minus strand of CM055343.1, from coordinate 2,311,637 downwards.
ACCCATTTTCATCTACAATATTAAAACATGCTCTATAAAGCTAACATTAAAACATATCAAACATATTCTGTAAAGATGGGAAAATTTTGGAAACAAGAAAACATATATTCTGGCATTACCACCATAATATGCTCTGTTAACTGACTTACTATCTAACCATCAACCTAACTAGCTAACAACACTATAGTTTTTCACATAAAACAAAGGGTCAGGTTAATGAGGGCGACATATATGAACAATTAATATTTATTTTCTGTGCAAGGTTTCGATTTTCACAGAGCTCAAGTACCATGGATTACCCGTGAACATTAACTAAAAGCATAGAAATAAAACAGAGTAAATTATTTACTTACCTTTTGTAAACACAGGTTCAAATAAAACAGAGGCCAAGAGGCAAGAGGTTTAATCGATTTTTTTTATCTATTCGGTTTTTTCAGCTATTTTTTTTTAATTTTCTCAAATTAATAAGTTTAGTCTGGTTTTTTTCTCACCCTTACTAGACTCCATAAAAAAAATTATTTTGTCAGATGTTAAGATTTTAGTAATCACTTTTTAATGCCTCAGTTCAGAAAATTGAAATAAATTTACTCACTCCCCGCAGTAAACTACTTTGTTTTTTTTATTGTTAGCATTGAAGTAATCCAGATTTTTCATGGTAATCCAGATTTTTCATGTTTATACAATAACTTCAATGTTTGAATCAAGGGCCTAGACTATAAAGAACTAGAAAACTTATCTGATCTTATCAATTAGTAGATGTTTTTCTCTTGAATAACTCATGAATTATTAATTATTCTAGGACAGTATTCAAAATTTCATCGAAAACTTAAAGCAGCTTGCCAAACAAAGGCTAATAGAAAAAAGAACAGAGGGATTGCTGGCATAATATCCACGATTGGATTCAAAAAAGCGTAGGCTTCAGGCAATTTTAAGAATTACATAATATCCTTGGTTGGCTGCTAGCTAACCAGCTTCATTGAGTACAGCTGGGGAAAATCTTGGCGCTGTGGAAATGGGGGCACCCTCGGTGGAGGGGAACGCAACTTGCGCTACGATTTTTTAAGGAAATTCTGATGTCATGGCTAGGGTTCTTTGAAAGGGAGAAAAGACATGTGGGTGGGGCTATTGCCAATGACTGTGTCAGTCCAGTCAGAGTGAACGTACCTGCAATCTCCTCATTCAGGTATGGTCCCACCCTCCATTGGGACACTTTGTTTTTTTATGGAAAAAAGTTCAGGATGAGGAGATGGGCCAGATTTTTCATGGTAATCCAGATTTTTCACGTTTATACAATAACTTCAATGTTTGAATCAAGGGCCTAGATTGTAAAGAACTAGAAGACTTCTCTAGATGTTTTTCTCTTGAATAACTCATGAATTATATATATATTAAGGTGCTAATATTAAATAAATATAAAAATATATAACCAATCTCATATATTTATAAGAAAAAATATTACAAATAAGCATTATTATTATTTTGAATGCCTGGAAATTTCATCACCTAACAATATTAAAAAAAAAATTAAAAAAAACTGAATAAATGACAAAACAAAATAAATATTATTAGATTTAAAAAGTTATTCGACTTGAAGAATAAATAAAAATAATTTTAAAAAACAAAAAATAATAATAAATATCAATTTTTAAACGATCATTAACACAAATTAAAAAAAAAATTAAAAAAAAAAAAACCTTAATAAAAATAGACAGTCATCTAAGTTTAATAAACGATCATTAACGCTATTGCCAATGACTGTGTCAGTCCAGTCAGAGTGAACGTACCTGCAATCTCCTCATTCAGGTATGGTCCCACCCTCCATTGGGACACTTTGTTTTTTTATGGAAAAAAGTTCAGGATGAGGAGATGGGCCAGATTTTTCATGGTAATCCAGATTTTTCACGTTTATACAATAACTTCAATGTTTGAATCAAGGGCCTGGACTATAAAGAACTAGAAGACTTATCTGATCTTATCAATTAGTAGATGTTTTTCTCTTGAATAACTCATGAATTATTAATTATTCTAGGACAGTATTCAAAACTTCATCGAAAACTTACAGCAGCTTGCCAAACAAAGGCTAATAGAAAAAAGAACAGAGGGATACTGGCATAATATCTACGATTGGATTCAAAAGAGCGTAGGCTTCAGGCAATTTTAAGAATTACATAATATCCTTGGTTGCCTAGCTAGCTAACCAGCTTCATGGAGTACAGCTGGGAATGTTCAACATCACAGAGTACAGATTCATCAAAACTAGAAGATCGAACACACATAATTTAGAATCCAAGTTCACAATACAATAAATAAATAAAAAATGTTGAAGGTTCATCCTGCACCAAACAGCAATTCTCTAGGATCATGAGTCTGCGTGCAAAGATGATTCTTTCACGAAAGGATGAGCTAGAAGCTCGGCAGCAGTTGGACGCTTGTTTGTATCGGTCTCCATGCATTTACTGATGAATTCCTTCAAAGTATCTGAGAGATGATCAGGAACAATAAGCCCTCTTCCGCTTCTAATTGCAAGCTCTACACTAATGACCTCCTTGTCATTACACTGTGGAGACATTTTGAATACAACAGCTAAATCTTGTAGTGTAGTGCTAGTACTAACCTTAAAGAGTATGAATACATATATGTATAAAAGAAAACGATAAAAGACTATGAATACATATATGTATAAAAAAAATCAAATTAAAAAACAATTAAAGCACACTCTCCGAATCAAGACAGCGCGCTAAGTAAATGACAGAGATGGTGAGACATCCCTGACAAGAAGACCTTCAGGTCTTCTGAGGCACTTGTAGTGTAGTGCTACTGTGCTAGTACTAACCTTAAAGTTCATCATCTTATTCGTTTTCAGATCATGCGGCTGCTAATGTTTTTAAACACTAATAAACAATGATTTTCACTTTTTTATTATTGTTTGAAAGTTTTTTTTTTTTTAAACTAGGCTTCTTTTTTTTTTAAAAAAATCGGAGTATCCATGTCAGCTTACGCAAACCACGACTAATCTTCCGATCCACTTTTTTTTTTGAATTTTTTTCCATGTTTTTTTCCTACTTATACATTTTTTTCCATGACCAGGGTGTCCTAGTTAGTTTATGCGGGCCACAATTTTTTCTCTCATTACTGTTTAAAAATGTGCTTTCCCCTTGCACTTTTTTTCTATAACCGGACTTCCTTTTTTTTTAAATAAACGAGGTGGCCGGGACAGCTTACACGCACCATGACTAATCTTCGTACCCATATTTTTTTAACATTTGTTTCCTTTTTTTTTTTTTCCAATTACACATTTTTTTTTTGTTTTTTTATAAGGGGGGTGTCTGGTTAGCTTTTTTCTAATATTTTTTTTAATTGGGTTTCTTTTTTTGTGTTTTTTTAACCAAAGTATCCGTGACAACTTACGTGCACCACAACTAATCTCCGAATCCATTTTTTTTTAACATTTTTTCCCCTAATTGTTTCCCTACGTATACGTTTTTTTTATAATTGTGATGCCCGGGACAACTTACATGCCACGAATAATCTCAAGACCCATCTTTTTTAATTTTTTTCTGTTTTTTCCTACTTATAATTTTTTCTTTTATAAACAGGGTGTCCGGGTCAGCTTGCGGGAACCACTACTTTTATTTTATAAAATAGCTAAAGGAGATTGCAATTTCAAACAGTAATGAACAATTATTCAATTGTGGTTTTCGTTATTCATTACCATTTGAAAAAAAAATCCTTTTTTTTATATTTCTTACATAATTCTTATTTCTGTCCATATATATACATGCTCTTAGTTTTTGTTTCAATTTTTTTATTCCTCTCTTATTACGATTTTTTTTAATTTTAATCTGTGTTGGTAATCATTTCAAAAACAATATTTCTTATTATTTCTCTTTTTTTATTCTTTAAGTTAAATAATTTCTTTAAATATAATCATATTTATTTTTTGTTAATATTGTTAGGTATTGAATTTTCTAATTATTATAGATAAAACATTCAAAATAATGATAATGATTATTTGTAAGTTTTATTTTCTTTTAAATATGTTAGACTACTTATATATATATATATATATATATAGTACGCGCGCGCGCGTGTGACCTAAGCTTTTTTGGAAAAAAATGAATATCATTGTTCTGAAATACTTTTAATATAATATTATAAAAATAAAAAAAATTATGGAAATTTTTTCTCTAACAATAATTATGGTCTCACCAATTTTTATTATTTCTACTGTTATTAAGGTTATTTTCTTTTATGTTTACATCTTAATTTTTGTTGGTAGTCATTTCAAAAATGATATTTTCTATTTTCTCCTTTTTTTATTCTTTATTTCATTTTTTTTTAAATCTGATAATATTTATTTTTGTTTTGCCATTTATTTAGTTTTTTTTTTTTTAATACTGTTAGGTGTTGAAATTTCTTATTATTATAGATAAGACATTCAAAATAATGATAACAATTATTTTTTTTCTTATAAATATGTGAGACCTATTTATTATTATTCTAAAATATTTTTAATATAATAATATGAGCAATAAATTTTACAATCAATTTCCTACATATAAAAAAATCATTTCTAACATATTTTATCAAAAGAGTTTTAGTAGTAGCAATATTCAATCATTTTTGGTTGAAAAAACCCGTTTCTAATAGATTTTATCAATTATAATTTTACTCATTAAATATTAAAATAACAAAATACAATACGCATAAAATTAATTAATTTTCTATATATATATATATATATATATATATAAACTCAACGCATCGCGCGGGCAATTCGCTCGTATTACCTATAATATAAATGGCGTGGAAAAAATATTGCAGCAATCCACAATGTTTTTCCCGCGCCATTTAAATCATACGTAATTGTTAAAAAAGGAGAGCTACTCTCCAGTGGGTTTACCTCGCTTCCTTTTTCATGTTTTTTTTTTCTTTTTTATTCATTAATTCAGGTAAAAGGGTTAGAGCAGGGAACTTTTGTTTTTAATTTTATTATGATCGCCTACCTAATTGGTTGTTATATATCAATATTTTACTTTTAAATTTGAAATATTTTAAAAATTATATTAAATTATCTACAATGTATAAATATACATGTGACTTGCCCTGCACTTCGCTATATTCAGAACCAAATTTTTTAACATGTAAAAAAAATGTTAATGATCCTAGATTTTTTTATGATATTATACATCTGAGAGAAATAATCAATCTACAAACCTTTTGATTATTTAGTTTTTTATATATTCAATTTATTATGGATAAAACATTTAAAATAATGATAACGATTATTTTAAAGGTATTTACTCTTTAAAATACATGAGGCTAATTATAAATTTTGATATTTATTTAATATTAATGCCTTAAAAAATATATATAAAAAATGAAGTAAGTTTTCTTCTAAATCTCAAATTAATTTAATCTCAATGTTCTGAAATACTTTTAATATAATAATATGAGGATTAAATTTTAAAAAAACCATTAAATTTCTTTTTATAACAATAATGGTGGTGGGAGCGATGATATTATCAATAATAATTAATATTAAAATATTAATTATTTACATCAATAATTATAATGGCAACTATAATAAATATGATAATTTAACAATTATAATAATAAAAATTAGAATAATACTTGAAATAATTCATTAGTCGGTGTTGTTTTTGTTAAAAAATAATTTTTGTTGCTTTTTTATATATTATATTTCAGATGTAATATCACATAAACAGAAAAAGTATGAAGCTACACATAGACAAAATGGGTGGAAAATTTAGGCCAGATTATCTACAATAAAAAAATATACGAGTAACTTGCCCTGTGTTTTGCCGCAACCAGAACCAAATTTTTTAACATGTAAAGATAATGTTAATAGTCCTAGATTTTTTTTTTGATGCTATGTATCTGAGCGAAAAATCAACCTACAAAACTTTTGATTATTTAGTATTTTTTATATATTTATTTTATTATAAATAAGATATTTTAAATAATGATAAAAAATATTTTAAAGCTATTTTTCTTAAAACTATTTGAGGCTAATTATATTTTTTGATATTTGTTTAATATTAACATTTGAAATATATATATGTAAGAAAAAGAACTTAAGTTTTTTTTTAAAATATCAAATTAATTTAATCTCAGTGTTCTGATTTCTTTAATGGAAATTTTGATTTGTTGCAATTGTGTCCTTAAATTGAAAATAATTATATATGTTGGTTTTCAATGTAGTCCTTATTCTTTTGATTTTTGATTTGCTATTGGTTCCTTTAATTATTCCAGTTTGTAGGTTTCAATTTGTTATAATTGGCTCCTCCAATTGAAATTTGTCATTTATTTTACCTTTCATTTCGGTTCTTATTCATTTTTTTTTCAAAAACAATTACACCACAATTTGTTTGTAAAATATCTTTATTTGTTCGGTCCTAAGGTTTTTATTTGTTTTAATTTTGTCCTTCAATTGGAATTAATTATATATTTTGTTTTTCATTTTATTCTTTATTCTTAGAATTTTTTATTTGATATTAATTGCTTTGGTTTTTTCGGTCCTTCTTGGATAGTGTTTATTTTTTATTCGTATTTATGCATCTATACTTTTAGTTTTTGTTTTTAATTTTTTTCGTTTTATTTTTATTGGGGTTTTATTTTTATTCGGTTCAATTCTAAAATTTTAATTTATGTTGGTGATCATTTTAAAATTAATATTGCTTCCTTTTTCTCTTTGTTCTTTTTTTTTTTGTGTGTGTTTTTTGTTATTTTTATCTTCTTTTTTTTCAGGTCATGTGATTTTATGGTTTCATTGTTTGCTCAATAACAATAATAATTTTAGTCATTATTTTTCATTTATTTTTTTATTTTAAAAAATGTTTATCTTTTTTTATTCTTTGGGGGAAATATTATGATTTTAATTGTTTGGGCAGTAATGTTGATAATAATTTTAACTATTATTGTTATGATAATGATGGCAATGCAGGAATGGATTTTCAATGATGATTTCTTATTTTTGTAGATAGAAAATTAACTACTTATTTTTGTTATTTGATTATTGTAGGTGTTTTCAAAATTTATATATTTTTTGTTTTATTTAATTTAAATTGGATTATAAAATGAACTAATTCTAATACAGTAAATTTGATAATTCAAGTATCAGAATCTTCTTGATTTTATAGGAAACTCACACTCCATAGAAATTCTACACATATTTCTCATTTTGCTCAAATTTATATTATAATAAAAAAAATCTCATATAATTAGTATTTTTTATGTTGAAAAAAATATGGTTCCGACCGGGGCGAAGCGCGGGAAAATGACTAGTATATATATATTGTTTGTGAGATGTATTGAAAATGTGAAAATAAAAATAATAAAAATATATATTATAAAAAATTAAATTGTTATCAACTTTGATTTTATAAAAATTAAAATTATATTTAATTTTTTTGCTTTTTAAGTTTTATATATATATATATATATAAATAGTACACCCCCGAAATGGCACACCGAAACGCTCCAAAACTGAAATGTTTCATACCAATAAAAAAATAAAATAACAACCGAAACGATATTAACAATCTTGGCTATAATAGATTTTAATCGATGGCAATGAACAAATGATAGCTGCATCAGCACTTGCACTGATCTAACACGGCGATGGGGTCAACGTGATTAGGTTGCTTGGGGGGTTGACATTGAAAAAAAAAGTGTCAAAATATATAAATATATGCCCTTTGAACAATGCAAATAAAAAATGACCACTTTTTTCCTATTAATTTTGATCTATTTCAATTTATTTTCTTAGTTGAACCCATGTTCCCATTTCATAATTTTGATTTGTGATGTAATATTATTTTTTTTGTATCGACCAACATGAAAGCATGCAACGTAAAATAAAACCCCACCCTAAAACTTCATGTCCAACACAACTTGCAAGAATAAAATGACTATAAAATAAAGTTTACAAAGTACCAAAAAATCAGTGAGCAAAAAAAACAAAAAAATAAAATTATTGATGGTATTCTAAAATTCAATATGTTTAAAAATAAGATTTTTGAATGATTAAGGGTGTGTTTGGTATTGTTTTTGCTTTTGTGGTTAAGGTTTTACAAAAACAGTTTCATGTAAAAACAATTATTTTTTTTAAATGAAATTTTTTATGTTTTTAAATTATTTTTTATGTACTAATATAAAAATTTATAAAAAATTAAAATAATATTATTTTAAATATTTTTGAAAAAAATATTAAAATAACTGCAAATACATTTTCAAACAGGCACTTCAACGGGATGGATCATCTCTACTGGGCTCAAGCCATGCCCGTGCAAAACGAGCTCCCGCCATGGTTGCATTAATGTGTGTTTTTTACTCCAAATATTTTTTTGTTGGGTGCTATTAAAACAAAAGCCAAAATAGCCCGGATAAACATTGTACATGCACTTACAAAATATCATGGATTGCAATACTGGATTAACGATTTTGCCCCTCGGTATGCCTCAACCCTTTCCTTTGTATCAGGGGTATTTTTTATTTTTCCACAGGGCCGTTACCAAATTATTTGGGGGTATTTCAATATTTTCCGTGTATTTTTGCAGAGTAAAAATACAGGTTCACCCCTCCCCGCACGCATTGTACAGTAACAAAACCGGGGGTAATTTTGATATTTTAAAGATTTGTGTGCAATGAAATAACGATTGAGTCCTCCAATAAGTAAAAACAAACAGAACAGTCGGCGATAGTCTTCCAAACATTACACAAATTTTGAAAATATATTAATAGGTATATAAGCCCCGAAAAGATAAAAAGACAGAATTAGTTGTAGGGGTGTTTAGGTAATTGACTCTTTTTTAAATATTTTTTCCTGACGACACTGTTTGCGCGTCGTGCAGACGCATTGGCACATTTCTTCCTCACGCTCTCTACTGGTAGCGCGTGAGGCGTCATACGGTGGTGAAAATTATTCATTTGGCGTCTCAGAAGATGCACCACCATGTTCTCGGTCAAATGGAGTGATGTGTGGCTTATTCTTTTTAGCTATTCTTCTCTCATGTGAATCTGTTTTATTTAAAACTGTTTTTATTTATAAATGTATTAAAAAGATATTTTTTTATTTTTTTAAATTATTTTTGATTTAACACTGAAAATAATATTAAAATATAAAAAAATATTTAATTTCAAATAAAAAATATAAAATAAAATTTTCATTTTATTTTTTCTAAAAATACTTTTAAAAATTAGGAGTGTTCAAATTGATGCTAATGCCTAGGCGTGGCATCAGCACTAACAGCAGAACACCCTAACATTAATGAAAGATTCCAAGTGCGGAGGGCCAGGTAGGCGTGTCAGAAGATTCTTGACTGCAAAGGACAGAAGAATTGGCCCCACGGTGGAAGTCTTAGGTAGCAGATTTGTAGGCCCCACGGTGGAAGTCTTAGGTAGCAGATTTGTAGGCCCCACGGTGGAAGTCTTAGGTAGCAGATTCCAAGTGCTTTTAATTATTTGCTGTCCGAGGCCTCTAATATCTTTGAATGGATGGGAGTGAAAGTCAAAGACGACTCTCAAGGGATGAATAAGGCCTCTAATATCCAAAACTCAATTTCTTTTTTATATTTTAGAAAAAATTGAAATTTATATTTTATTATTTTATTTTAAATTAAATATTTTTTATATTATTTTCAGTGTTGATATCAAAAATAAAATTGAAATTTATATTTTATTATTTTATTTTAAATTAAATATTTTTTATATTATTTTCAGTGTTGATATCAAAAATAATTTTTAAAAAATAAAAATAAAAAATATCTTTTTGATATATTTATAACAAAATAATAATTAAACAGACACAAAATCTTGAAATCCTTGGTTATGGCCA
>CM055343.1:2132733-2301278 GCA_029228605.1 Salix koriyanagi | reverse complement strand
TAAACAGGGCCAACTTCTCCCTCTCTTCCCCAGAGCACAAGCTGCCTGTTCATCATTCTTTTTAATCCCACTTCTTCTCATCCGGCTTTCTCAATTGCTTTCTTTCGATCTTCTTGTCCTCCTACTTCAATGTCTTCTCCAATGCCTTCTTCGAGCAATCAAGCTGCCTGTTCATCATCTCGTTCGTTTTCATATTATGCGGAGAACTTGGCTGATCAGAACTTGGTTGCTGCGGCAGCGAGCCTCTATGCTGGATATTGTGCTCAACTTCTTATCTGGTACTGTTACTTTTTTCCTAGAAAACTCTAACTCTTGCAGATGATTTCGTGCCATGTTTGATGCTTCAAACTAATATCAGACTCGATGCTTGAGTTCTGTAAATCCCAGTATAAATCTCTCATCAACAACAATAGGTTTCATTGTTTTGTGGCTTCAAACTTGAGTTCCACGGTGTCCTTTCTTGCCTGTAAATCCCAGTATAAATCTCTCATCAACAACAGCAGGTTTCATTGTTTTTGGTGCCAACTAATTAACTATGTAACATATTTATGAGTCATGGTAAAGAGAAACATTTTTGTTTTCCTGACATAGTGCTAATTGCCAATTTTCTCTTCCTTTGTAGTCAAGTGTTAAGATCAGCAGAAAACACTGCTCGAACAATACTGATAAAGCTAGGCCGTCCAATTCAGAATGAGGAGAATATTGCAGGTCTGTCATCCTTAACTTGAGTGTAAACGTTAGCGTTTTGTTCCATCTATCCATTAATGATCGAGGTCCTTCTTATACTTCTTGTTGGTTTCTCCTTTTATTTTCCTTTAGTTCCATCCCCGCAAGCTGCTGCTGTTTTCAGCAATCCAAATTATCGTGCCTCTCCTGTACAGATTTCAGAACAAAATAATGCAAGGGGCAATCGCTACAGTGATGTTAATTCTCCTGCACTGAAGGTAACCGGCTGTTGATCTAGTTTTTCTATTCCATTTAATTACTATTACAGCAGTCATGCGTTGAAGTTACTTCTCAGTGAAAAGCGGGGTGATCTTATTGCGAAAGGGTCATTCGCATCAGTTTACAGAGGGGACTCTAATGAAGATGGAATCTTTTTTGCTGCGAAGGGAGTCTCACTAGCTGAACCCAATCATCTTCCCCATCTCGAGAACGAGATTGCTATTCTGAAACTCTTGGATGATCATGAAAACATAATTCAGTATTATGGAACGGAAAAGGATGGAGAAATGCTTTATATTTTTCTAGAGCTTGCAAGTCACGGCACCCTTGAACAAGCATATAAGAAACGCCGTTTCACGGAATCCCAAGTTTCTGATTATACTCGACAGATATTGCAAGGTCTGACGTATCTTCACAGTTGTAAAGTGGTTCATGGAGATCTTAAATGTGCAAACATCTTGCTTACTGAATCAGGAAGAATAAAAATTGCTGATTTTGGTTTGTCGAAAAGAAGGGAAGATCATAGCCAGGTTGCTGATCCTAAACGTGGCGGGTATGGTTTTCCATCTGATATAGGTAGCCTTGGATGCACTGTTCTTGAAATGTCGACCAGAAAGTATCCACAGTGTAATGCCAAGAAGGTCTTGATCAGCGAAGAGCTTGCAATTAGAAGCGGAAGAGGGATTATTGTTCCTCGTAATCTCCCACGTAATTTGAGGGACTTCATCAATCAATGCCTGCAGCCCGATCCAAACCAGCGTCCAACTGCTGCCGAGCTTCTAGCTCATCCTTTCGTGAATGAATCCTTTCGTAGTTCCATCCCCGCAAGCTGCTGCTGTTTTCAGCAATCCAAATTATCACTAATGAAGATGAAATCTTTTTTGCTGCGAAGGCAGTCTCACTAAGTGAACACAAAAAACTTTGCCATCTCGAGGATGAGATTGATATTCTGGAAGGCTTGGATCATGAAAATATAATTCAGTGTTATGGAACACAAAAGGATGGAGAAATGCTCTATATTTTTCTAGAGCTTGTAAGTCAGGGCACCCTTGAACAAGCATACAAGAATTGCCCTTTCAAGCAATCCCAAGTTTCTGATTATACTCGACAGATATTGCAAGGTCTGACGTATCTTCACAGTTGTAAAGTGTTTCATGGAGATGTTAACTGTGCAAACATTTTCGTTACAGAATCAGGAAGAATAAAACTTGCTGATTTTGGTGTGTCGAAAAGGATGGAAGATCATAGCTATTTTCCATCTGATATACGTGACCTTGGATACACTGTTCTGGAAATGTCGACCGGAGAGTATCCAAGGTTACATATATCAGCGAAGAGGTCTTGATCAGCGAAGAGCTTGCAATTAGAAGCGGAAAACGGCCTGTTGTTATTCCTGATTATCTCTCAGATACTTTGAGGGACTTCATCAATCAATGCCTGCAGCCCGATCCAAACCAGCGTCCAACTGCTGCCGAGCTTCTATCTCATCCTTTCGTGAATGTATCATCTTTCCACGCAGACTCATGATCCTAGAGAATTGCTGTTTGGTGCAAGATGAACCTTCAACATTTTATTTATTTATTGTATTATGAACTTGGATTCTAAATTATGTGTGTTCGATCTTCTAGTTTTGACGAATCTGTACTCTGTGCTGTTGAACATTAGCCAACCGAGGATATTTCATCTTCTGTTCTTGTTTTTGAATCCTTTTCTTATGTTTATCCTCCTAGATCTACTAATCAGGTTGCTCCTACTACATCAAACAGTCTATAACAGCTCAAATCAGGAGCAAATCTGGGATGAGAAATGACCTCGGCGTATCCATCCTCTTCATTAACTCTGATGGAAATCATTTCTCGTACGAGCAAGAACATTAAGCATTCAAGCTGATAAACAGATTCACGGGAGAGAAGAATGGCTAACCATATGACTGCTGCATCAGGAACTTAAGAACCAGGTTCTTGATTCTTTGACAAAATCATTTTTTAAGTGAGTTTGTCAACACTCTAATTCTCATAAGAAGCCAAAACAAAACAGCATAACATTGATATGATCTTCACCTTCATCAACAAGAAATCAAATAAATCAATGGAATCAGCTACACCTTTCTTTTCCAAGTAAATATTTTGAATTTAAAAGAAAGCAAAACCCTTTTCCTCTCAAGAATTATTACTGAGAGCTGGCACGAAGCTTTCCGATTTTCTTGAAAGTCATATGCATTTCCTACTATGTAAGGGGCCTGGGAAACTCTGTTTACTTCATCCACATTCTGTTTTCCATAAACCTGGGATAAGATTGGCCCCATTCAACTGCTATATATATCCATCACTATTCGGTCAAATGTATTTTTGGCTTGAAAACAAAAAACAAAATAACTTTTTTTAATGTTTTTTTTATAATTTTAAAAAATTAAAAAAATATACTTTAATATATTTTCAATCAAATAGCATCTTATACCTTGCACTATATTCTAAAACACACACTAAGACTACAAGGGATATTATTTGTAAACAGGGAAATTGAAAAGTTCTAAGAAACCATTTTTTTCATAAATCTTTCAATCAACTATATCTTCTTCCCGCTTAATTATAGTTGAAGGGACTGATTGAGAGTATGATTGTGGTTGTTTTTAAAAGTGTTTTTCGTCTAGAAATATATTAAAATAATGTTTTTTTTTAAATTATTTTTGACATCACCGCATGAAAATAATCTAAAAATATCAAATTTTTTTAATTTAAAGTAAAAAAATAAAAAATATATTTTTTAAAAATTTTTTTCAAAAAATATTTTTTGAAACGCAATGTCGAACACCCCCCAAAGTCACTTTAACTAGACCCGGGTAATATATTTCTTGGAGGTTTAAAATTTATTTACTGCTATTTTTTTGTATTATCAAAGTAATTTCGAGTAACGGTTATCATACTTTTTATATTGTTGTTAACTTGTAAAATTACTTTAAATGACATAAATATACATATACATATATTATTTTTTAAATATTGTAGATTGAATAATCATAATAGCATAATATAATTAATAATTCAAGTAAATTGAACATTTTGTTGAGTCAAATTAGCATTAATAATTAATTTTTAATTTATCAATTTAAACATTTCTTAATTTATTTTATTAAATAAAAATATGAATAATTATATATATGATTGCAACAATCTTTTTTCCAACGACTATGGAAGGTTAGACTTTGTTTTCCCTGGTTAAATGAGAGGATAGAAATCTCACGTTAGCAAAGTGACAGATTCTATTTTGATGGCTAATATTATAAATAAATATTATTTTAAAATATTTATAAATAAAAAAAATATAAAAAAATATTATTTAATGGATTAATATTTTTCTCTCCATTTTATCATTTCATTTACGCTTTGAATTCTTCACAATTACACATTCTTTCAGCCGAGCTATTAAGAAATCATCTCATCTAAAAAGTTAAATTGATAGGTAAAGTTCTAGAATATAAGTTATATTATTCTCTAATACATCCCTCCAAATGATAGTCTTTTGAGCTTGAAACTTGCACAGACTCATTACCTTGTGCTTGATTTTTATCAAATGAAATAGGGTGGTGAGATTTGAACTCGTGACTTCTAGGTCAATAAGGCTCTGATACTATGTTAAAGAACCATCTCATCTAAAAACTTAAACTGATAGGGAAGATTTCAGAATATAATTTATATTATTCTTTAATATAAAAAAAAAGCAGAGAAATAAGTTTTTTGTCATCTTGTACTAATCAGGTTGCTCATACTTTATCAAACAGGATAATAAGGGGGTAAAGGATGATAACGTGACTAGGATTAAGACATTCTTTGGAGTAGGCCATTCCTGCCCTCGTACTTCTTTCTATATTTATATTTTAATATATTTTTATAATAATTATTTTAATACATTTTTAATCCTCATTCACTGAGTGGAAGAAAGCACATGCACTCAACTGCTTATTAATATTTTAATACATTTTTTTAACAAAATCAATTAACGGTCAACTTCAAAAACACCTGCATTCGCAACCTGGTGTTATTTGTAAGAATTATTGTCAAATGCGTTCATCATTCTTAGTTTAATCCCACTTATTAGTGCTTGTTTGGGAATGCTGTTGCGATAGTTTTTTAAAGTATTTTTTCGTGTCGAAATATATAAAAATGATATTTTTTTATTTTTTAAAAATTATTTTTAATATCAGCACATCAAAATAATTTAAAACACACAAAAAAATTCATTTAAAATAAAATAAAAATATTTAAATTTTGGCCAAACGGCGGTGCAGCCGCTTGGCCAAACAGGGACTCGATGACAAAATCATTTTCAAGTGAGTTAGTCAACACTCTAATTCTCATGTAATTCTTGGACTCAAGACAGGAAGGAAATCTGACGTCAGCAAAGTGACAGATAGTCTTTTGACGGCTAATATTGAAAATAAATTTATATTATTTTAATATATTTATAAATAAAAAAACATTTTAAAATCTATCACTAATGGTGTTCAACTGAGAGTTCTCCCCTGAAGACTGGAGTAAAATAATATGATGTCGATGTTCCAAAAGTTGTTAATGAGACGTGTCCTAACGAAAAAAATAGTCAGAAATTATATATACAATTTATAAATATTTTATTTTTGAGGATTCGAGATACAGGGGAATCTGAGGTTCGACAACGACAGTGTTTGTCACGTGTTTTTAAAAAATAATTAAAAAAATATTTTTTTTTTTGACAGTAGCACTCTCGTTAGCTATAAGAAGCTTCTCCTTCTCTTCCCATCCCCCTGCACGCGTTCTTCTCCATCCCCATTTTGTTACTTTGGATTTTCCCCAATTGCTTCCTTTCGATCTTCTTGTCCTCCTATCTTCTCCGATGGTTTCTCCCATCCGCCTGCGTGTCCCGTCAATATCTCTTTCAAATTCTGAGGATGACTTGTCTGATCAGAGAGAAATGCTTTCGGAACGGCACTTGAGGTTGGCTGCTGATGAGCTGGCTGCCTTTTTTGCTCGAATTCATCCTCACCTTGCCGGGTACTGTTACTTTTTTCTCAGAAAACACTAATTCTTGTAGATGATTTCATCCAAGTTGGAAACATGATTGACAAATTGCCAATTTTCTCTTCCTTTGTAGTCAACCGTTAAGATTAAGAGAAAAAGATGCACGAGCAATATTGGAAATGCTAGGGCTCCGTCCAATTCAGAACGAGGAGAATATTGCAGGTACGGATGTCATCCATAACTTGAGTGTAAACGGTAGCGTTCTGTTACATCTATCCATTAATGATCGATCGAGCTCCTTCTTATACTTCTTGTTGGTTTCTCCTTTTATTTTCCTTAAGTTCCATCCCCGCAAGACTGTCTTGAACAGTTGTTAGAGGTAATTGCAAGGATCAATCTCGACAGTGATGCTAATTCTCCTGCACGGACGGTAAGCGGCTGTTGATCGTTTTTTTCTATTCCATTTTATCGTTTTTTTCATTATTATTACTAGCAGTTATGCGTTGACTCTACTGTTCACCTGCGGATTAATTGGTATAGACGAAGTGAAAAGCATAATGATTATGCCAAATCTTTGGCAGATTTGTACACCAAGACCTGATGGAATTACAGACTGGGAGAGGGGGGATCATATTGGAAAAGGGTCATTCGCATCAGTTTACAAAGGGTACTCTAAGGAACATAAATTGTTTTTTGCTGCGAAAGGAGTCCCACTTGATGAAGACGGACATATTTGCCATCTCGAGAATGAGATTGCTATTCTGAAACCCCTGGATCATAAAAACATAATTCAGTTTTATGGAACAGAAAGGGGTGGGAAAATGCTCTATATTTTTATAGAGCTTGTAAGTCAGGGCACCCTTGAACAAGCATATAAGGATTTCCGTTTCGACGAATCCCAAGTTTCTAATTATACTCGACAGATATTGCAAGGTCTGAGGTATCTTCACAGTTGTAACGTTGTTCATGGAGATCTTAAATGTGCAAACATTTTGGTTACAGAATTAGGAAGAATAAAACTTGCTGATTTTGGTTTGTCGAAAAGCATGGAAGATCATAGCCAGTCTTTGGAGCTTGGCCTGGGAAGCTCATTGTGGATGGCTCCGGAAGTTGCTAAGCTTAAACGGGGCGGGTATGGTTTTCCATCTGATATATGGAGCCTTGGATGCACTGTGACGGAATTGTCGACCAGAAAGTATCCACAGTATAATGCCAGGGATCGCGTGAGCTTATACCGTGCAATTAGAAGCGGAGAGGGGCCTGTTGTTCCTGATTATCTCTCTGATACTCTGAAGGACTTCATCACTCAATGCCTGCAGCCCGATCCAAAGCAGCGTCCAACTGCTGCCGAGCTTCTAGCTCATCCTTTCGTGAATGAATCATCTTGCACGCAGCCTGGTCTTACAGAATTGCTGTTGTTGTTTCGATGAATCTGTACTCTGTTTTGATGAATTTTATTTATTGTATTATGAACTTGGATTCTAAATTATGTGTGTTCGATCTTCTAGTTTTGACGAATCTGTACTCTGTGCTGTTGAACATTAGCCAACCAAGGATATTTCATCTTCTGATCTTGTTTTTGAATCCTTTTCTTATGTTTATCCTCCTAGATGTACTAATCAGGTTCTCCTACTACATCAAACAGTCTATAACAGCTCAAATCAGGAGCAAATCTGCGATGAGAAATGACTTCGGCGTATCCATCCTCTTCATTAACTGCTGCCGATCTTCTAGTTCATCCTTTTGTGAATGAATCATCTTGCACGCAGCCTGATCTGACAGAATTGCTGTTGTACGTTGTTTTGATGAATCTGTACTCTGTTTTGATGCAATTTATTTATTGTATTATGAACTTGGATTCTCTAAATTTATGTGCTCAATCTTATAGTTTTGACGAATCTGTACTCTGTGCTGTTGAACATTAGCCAACCAAGGATATTTCATCTTCTGATCTTGTTTTTGAATCCTTTTCTTATGTTTAGTCTCCTGGATGTACTAATCATCAGGTTGCTCCTACTTCATCTAAAGCATTTCTCCATCCTTTTCTGTTCCATAACACTGAACTATGTTTTCATGATCCAAGCGCTTCAGAACAGCAATCTCATTCTCGAGATGGCAAAGATGCTTGTGCTCACTAAGTGAGACTCCCTTCGCAGCAAAAAAGAATCCATCTTCATTAGACCCTCTGTAAACTGATGAAGATGGATTCTTTTTTGCTTGCGAAGGGAGTCTCACTTAGTGAGCACAACCATCTTTGCCATCTCGAGAATGAGATTGCTATTCTGAAGGGCTTGGATCATGAAAACATAGTTCAGTGTTATGGAACAGAAAAGGATGGAGAAATGCTTTATATTTTTCTAGAGCTTGTAAGTCAGGGCACCCTTGAACAAGCATATAAGAATTGCCGTTTCAAGGAATCCCAAGTTTCTCATTATACTCTACAGATATTGCAAGGTCTGAGGTATCTTCACAGTTGTAACGCGGTTCATGGAGATCTCAAATGTGCAAACATCTTGGTTACAGAATTAGGAAGAGTAAAACTTGCTGATTTTGGTTTGTCGAAAAGCATGGAAGATCATAGCCAGTCTTTGAAGCTTGGCCTGGGAAGCTCATATTGGATGGCTCCGGAAGTTGCTAATCCTAAACGAGGCGGGTATGGTTTTCCATCTGATATATGGAGCCTTGGATGCACTGTGACGGAAATGTCGACAAGAAAGCATCCACAGTATATTAATGGCTAGAATCCCCTGAAGTTAGACCGTGCAATTAGAAGCGGAAAAGGGCCTATTGTTCCTGCTTATCTCTCACATACTTTGATGGACTTCATCATTCAATGCTTGCAGCCCGATCCAAATCAGCGTCCGACTGCTGCCGATCTTCTAGCTCATCCTTTCGTGAATGAATCATCTTGCACGCAGCCTGATCTTACAGAATTGCTGTTCTTGTTTTGATGAATCTGTACTCTGTTTTGATGAATTTTATATATTTTATTATGAACTTGGATTCTAAATTTGTGTGTTCAATCATCTAGTTTTGACGAATCTGTACTTTGTGCTGTTGAACATTAGCCAACCGAGGATATTTCATCTTCTGATCTTGTTTTTGAATCCTTTTCTTATGTTTATTCTCCTGGATGTACTAATCATTAGGTTGCTCCTACTTCATCTAACAGTCTATAACAGCTCATACCAGGAGCAAATCTGGGATGAGTATTGACCTCAGCGTATCCATCCTCTTCACTAACTCCGATGGAAATCATTTCTCGTACCATAAAAAAAGAAACATTAAGGACTACTACAATGGAAAGTACCCGTTTCAATTGGGAAGTGTTCGTTTCAGCAGCTGCTAGCAGATTACGTAGGCCCCAAGGAGGGACATCCCGTACTTGCAATCTTTCTTCAATGTAAGGGTGTCCTGTTAGTACCAAAATTGTAAATATCATTTCGGTTGGTAATTAGTTTTTTTTATGGGAATAGAATATTTTGATTTTAAAGTGTTTTGGTGTATTATTTCGAGATTATATATATATATTAATTAAAACAAATAATTTAAATTCAAAATAATATTATGTAGAATTGTGCAATTTAATCTAAAAAATATATAATAAAATGATTTCTCTTTACAAAACTATGAATATATATAATATTACGAGAATATCATCTTCAATTTCACAGATGATTATATTTTCTGATTGATCTGAAATTTTAAAATAATATATATAAATATGTCAAGAGACTCTTTCCAATTCTAGGTCTCCCTGATCTTTGCTGCATCAAGTAAGCTGCAATCTTTCTCTCTATGGGTCTTCTTTAATTTTCTTTTCTTTTCTTTATTGAATCATACAAAAAGTTTGTGTTTTTTAATGCAAAGTACAGCTCACTGTTACTTTTTAATGCTATAGAATTGCCATCTTTTTTTTCGTTTTGTTATTGGGATTTGGAATGAGAAGAGAAAGAATGACTATTGTGGTTTCTCGATGCTGTTTTAATGTATGTTCTGATTAGTTTAGTTTCGGATATGGACACACCACACTACTAGTCATTAGTTTTTCAGATATGGACACACCACACTAGTCTCGACTAGAATAGGTCGAGAGGCCGATGTTTTAGACAAAAATCATGGATTAATTAGTATCGGAAAAACATGGATTAATTAGTATCTTATTTTTTGTCTAAAATCCCAGTATAAATCTCTCATCAACAACAATAGGTTTCATTGTTTTTTGGCGACAACTAATCCCAGAGAAACATTTCTGACATAATGCTTATTGCCAATTTTCTCTTCCTTTGTAGCCAAGTGTTAAGATCAGCAGAAAATACTGCTCGAGCACTACTGATCAGAATACTAGGGTGCCGTCCAATTCAGAATGAGGAGATGGCAGGTGTGTGATCCTTAACTTGAGTGAAAACGTTAGCGTTTTGTTACATCTATCCATGTATGATCGAGGTCCTTCTTATACTTCTTGTTGGTTAATTTCTCCTTTTATTTTGCTTTTTAGTTCCATCCCCGCAAGCTGCTGCTGTTTTCAGCAATCCAAATTATCGTGCCTCTCCTGTACAGATTTTGGCGCAGATTGCAAGGGGCAATCGCGACAGTGATGTTAATTCTCTTGCACTGATGGTAATTAACCGGCTGTTGATCTAGTTTTTCTAATTGAATTTAAATTTGGATCAAGTTCTTTTAGAATTGGACTCCATTGTACACTTTAACCATTATCCTCTCTAATAGTCACGTACCATTCAATTTGCAAAAAAATATTCTTTTAGAATATTGTTTTGTAATATATATATATATATATTACAAAACAGATAAAAGGCGTAGGAAGTTGCACTGTGCACCCTCTCTATTTTCACTGTGGATTGCGACAGTGCACGCCCGAAATTGGCCTTCATCCGCGCGGCAAGAGGAGGGGTTTCAACGGGGTTAATTTCGGTTTTTCCTTTTAATTTTCTTTTTTTAAAAAAAAAATAATCAGTTGTGAACAGTGTATTGACTATGTTATCCCAGGTAATAAGACAAAATACGGCATCGGGCTGAGGGGCACCGGCGTAATTACGTGCGTCCGGACCGGCCCGGTCCGGTCCGCTGCAACTTTTGAATTTTTTAATATTTTCTGAAATAGCTAAATATGGTTTTAGCCCCTAATAAGACAAAAACATTGAATTGGGTGCAGGGTTAGAACGGTAATTGACCCTATTTTTTGAATTTTTTAATCGGCGTCTGTCAGGGCGTGAGGCGCACGCGCCAGACAGCTTTCCGCCTCACGCCCTATTTAGGCGGCGCGTGCGGCATCCTCCGGTGGACGGAAATTGTCTCCCGGAGGCCAGAACGATGCGCCGCCGCGTGGTCTTCCTCCCGCGGTGGTGCGTGTAACCACCAAATGTCCGTGGACGCGGCGGAGACCGGTTAAAGCCGCCGGCCATGTTTCTCTCTCTCCTGCATGTCAATGTGCAGGAGAGTCCCCCATGTTGCCTTACTTTTCACTTCGGTCCCTGTACTTTGAATTTCGTTTTTGGTCCTCATTTTGTTGATATAAGTTTTGATTTGTTCAATTGGGTCCTCCGATTTTAATTGATTGAATGTGAAAGTTTCACTTCGGTCCTTATATTTTCAATTTCCGGGTTAGCTGTATATAACTCAATCAATTCGGTACAAAAGTTTCGATTTTTGCAATTTTGTCCTCTGATTTCAATTGACAATAAATGTAACTTGCATTTCAGCCTTTTGACTTTTAATTTTTTAATTTAATCCCTTTATATTTGATTTTCATTTCAGCCCTTACACTTTTATTTTCTTAATCCCTACTTTTGTCCATGTATATATAAGTGTATTTAACACAATAATAATAATAATAATAATAATAATAATAATAATAATAATAATAATAATAATAATAATAATAATAATAATAATAATGATTTAATTATTTTTCATTCTTACTCTTTTCTTATTTTTTTCCCTCCTGATAATTTGATAATTTTTGGTTTTTGCCAGTAAAAGCAATGATAATGTTTTTTTTATTTATTTTTATCTTTTGTTAAAGTTTCTGGGATATTTTTAGTCTTTCATTTATTTTTGTTTCTTTCATTATTAACATAATAATAATTATTATAATAAGCATAATAATAATAGTGATTATTATTAATATTATAATAATAGTGATTATGTATTCTATTATTATTATAATAATAGTGATTATTTATTCTTTCATAATAATAATAATAATAATAATTTTTAATTGGTTTTTCTTGCTTGTTGTTTTGTTCATGCTTTTTATTTTTTTCCCTCGATATAATTTAATAATTTTTTATTATTCTAGCGGCAATAATAATTTTAGATATTAAGACTCCGATGTTGCTATTGTGATAATATTTTAAATTAATATTGTTTCCTTTTCCCTTTGTTTTTTTTATTTTCTCTTTCTGTTAATTGATTTTTATAATTTTATTATCTGCACAATAATGATTTCAGTAATTTGTTTTTTTTTATTCAAATATTTTGCTCTTTTTTCTAATGTTAGTGCGCGCTCTTTTGTGATCGTTTATGACGCAATACCTATATTCTAAAAAATGTAATCTATGCTTACGTGACAAACTCAACTCAAAATTTTAAACATTTTATCTTTTAATCTATAATTTTTATTTACTTATATCATATAAATTGATCGTTGTAGATTTAATTATGTTAAATTATATACAAAAAAATACCCGCGGCAACGCGCGGGCAATTAGCTAGGATATATATAAACATTGATTGAAATTGGATAAATTTTACTAATACAGCTTCATTATGGCCTAAATCTTTCAGTTTCCATTTTTCATTATAAATAATAGATTTAAACATAAATATTAATAATAACTGGCCCACAATGATAATTACAATATTAATAATATGTGACGAATAAATTTGAAAGCTAGATTTGCATACATTCAGAATTGGTAAAAAAACAGATGAAAATAAAATAATAGTCTGGTTTTTATTATGTGCAGGTTACTTTTAAGAAACATAAGGAAAAGCAGCATCAAAATTCTTGGCCGTGTCCTCCCGTATTAAGGTCGGTGATACTCGCAGATTACGTAGTCCCTCCGTACTTGCAATCTTTCTTTAATTTGAACACTCCTAAGTTTTAAAAGTATTTTTAGAAAAATTTGAAAATTTTATTTTATTTGTTTATTTAAGTTAAATATTTTTATATTATTTTCAGTGTTGATATTAAAAATAATTTAAAAAAATATCTTTTTGATATATTTATAAATAAAAAACACTTTTAAGCAAACACAAAATCTTTAAATCCCAGCTTATGGCCCGAGGTTACAAATGAATGCAACGAATTAAATTTATTTATTTATCATATAAAAGCATCTCCAATGACAAGAGCTATTTTGGAGAGCCAAATTTTTAAAATGACTTTTTGAATAGTATATATATGGTTTTTTTGTTGATGTGTGCTCCAATGGTAAAAGTCATTTTGGAGAGCCATTTTATTTTATATTATTTTAAATATAGTATAATTATTTTATATATAGTTTAATTATGAAATTAATTATACAATTAATAGGAATATGTTATAGAATTAAATAATTATTTTTAAAAAACCCTCCAACAATAAAATTATTATTTTTTATATTTAAATAAAAAATGAATTTAAAATAAAAAACTTGCAAACTAAAAAACAATATAGTATAATTATTTTTTTATACTAACTATTATTATTTTATAATTAATAATAATAATTAGCCAATAAAACCCCACCAAACCCGTTTAACTGATCTTCATGGCCTGGGAAGCTCATATTGGACGGCTCCGGAAGTTGCTAATCGTAAACGGGTCGGGTATGGTTTTCCATCTGATATATGGAGCCTTGGATGCACTGTGACGGAATTGTCGACCAGAAAGTATCCACAGTGTAATGCCATATCAGCGTCCGACTGCTGCCGATCTTCTAGCTCATCCTTTCGTGAATGAATCATCTTGCACGCAGCCTGATCTTACAGAATTGCTGTTGTTGTTTTGATGAATCTGTACTCTGTTTTGATGAATTTTATATATTGTATTATGAACTTGGATTCTAAATATGTGTGTTCAATCATCTAGTTTTGAAGAATCTGTACTCTGTGCGGTTGAACATTAGCCAACCGAGGATATTTCATCTTCTGATCTTGTTTTTGAATCCTTTTCTTATGTTTATCCTCCTAGATGTACTAATCAGGTTGCTCATACTTTATCAAACAGTCTATAAAAGCTTAAGATTGAAAAATAAGGGGTAAAGGATGATAACGTGATTAGGAATCTGCCTGTGGCCCTCCAAAGGAAGAGGATTATTCAGGCTTGGGTTAGGTCAAGGTTTTTCTACTCGGAAAAATATTAGCCTCAGAATTTAAAACATTCAAAGAACTCGGAAAAATGTACTTTAACAAAAACGTATAATACGGGTTAAAGGACAATAATGTGACTAGGATTACGACATTCTTTGGATTAAGACATTCCTGCCCTCGTGATTGGGATTAAGACATTCTTCGGAGCAAGCCATTCCTGCCCTCGTGATTCTTTCTATATTTATATTTTATGAGATGAATTTCTAAACCAGAATATTTTGGTGTGTGAAAATGGGACACTCACCATGCATCTTCCAAGTTTGTAGGACATTATCAATCTTTGTTTATTGATACAGTCGAGTTGCACTGAGGAAAAATGACCCTTGACATTGTGAGGGAACACAGGACTTTTTTCGCACAGTCAAACTCTGTATGAGATGCCCAAATATTAGTAGAAAATGTACTGGGCTACATGATATAATTGTTACACAGATTTGAACTGAACTTAGTTACAGAATTAAGAAACAGATGAATTTAGCTGTAGTGGAAAGTTTTGTCAATTTATAATAGACCGCAGCTTGAAATATTATACACCAGAATCTAGATTGGAAGCCTGAAAAAAGACATGTTTGGATCTGATATCAAAATGGTAATGATAAGGGTGGGCTTACGTGTGCAGCATCAAAATGGTAATGATAAGGGTGGGCTTACGTGTCCTCCCGTATTAAGGTCAGTGAAGCGAGGACGGGTTTTTAAAAGCACGTTCACGCCGGTGGCCTCGCTTTTGTTGAATGTCTGGCTTTAAAACCCTCCTCGCATCGCAGCCAATGATATGGACACACCCCACTAGTCTTTTCCACCCCTGACATTTTGTCCCAAATATGAATTTTGCCATGTTTTGGTGGAAAAGGAGATCACCTTAAAGTCTTAAAATATAAAATTATCATTGTTCTTACTATTAAAATAATAAAAATTATCAAATTATCCTGAAAAAACACACTAAAAAAATTTAACAAAAGAATAAGTAAGAGAAATAATTAAATTATTATTATTATTATTATTATTATTATTATTATTATTATGATTATGTTAATAATGAAAGAAACAAAAATAAATGAAAGACTAAAAAACATGCTAGAAACTTTAACAAAAGATAAAACAAAAAATAACATAAAAATAAAAATTATCATTGCTATTACTGTCAAAACAATAAAAATTATCAAATCATCCGGAGAAAAAAACACAAAAAAACATTAACAAAAGAGTAGGTAAGAAAAACAATTAAATTATTATTATTATTATTATTATTATTATTATTATTATTGTGTTAAACATACTTATATATACATGGACAAAAATAGGGATTATTCTTGAAATATTAAAAAATAAAAGTATAAGGGCTGAAATGAAAACTAAAAAGGGATTAAAATTAAGAATTAAAAGTTTAAGGGCTGAAATGAAAATCACATTTATTAATATTTTCAATTAAAGGACAAAGTTTAAACAATTGAAACTTCTGTACCGAATATATTAAGCTTTTTCAACCCAATCCGGAAATTAAAATAAAGAGGAACGAAGTGAAACATTAATATTGAATTAATTGCAATCGAAGGACCCAATCGAACTAAATCAAAACTTATATAACAGAAATCAGGATCATAGACAAAATTAAAAGTCAAGGGACCAAAGTTAAAAGACATGAAAATCGGGGGCCTCTTCTGCACTTTTACGTGCAGGAGAGAGAGAAGAGGTCAAACCGGCTTTAACCGGCCACCGCCGCGTCCACGGCCACCTTGGGATAACACGCGCCGCCCCGGGAGGAAGACCATGAGGAGGCGCACCGACATAGACGCCGGTAGCCCATTTGCGGCCACCCTAACAGTCATCACGCGCCACCTGAAATGGGCGTGAGACGGAATACTGTCGGTCGCGTGTCATGCACGCGCCGACAATATTTCAAAAAAAAAACTAATAATGGTCAATTACCATTACCCCCTGTGCTTAAGTTACTAATTTTGTCTTATTAGGGGCTATAACCGTATTTAGCCATTTTAAAAAATATTAAAAAGAAGGTTGCGGCGGACCGGACCGAACCGGGCCGGTCCGAACGCGCGCAATTATATCTGTAACCCTCAGCCGGAACCATTTTTTTATCCTATTACCAGGGTTAAAATCGTTAAAACATAGTTAAAAAAAAACACTATTGAAATTCACAGTATTTTCACTCACAATGCACAGTGTTTTCCTAATTTTTTTAGTTATATTTATAATGGCCGCTCGTTTTTGCCCATTCAGTGTTGTTGTATTATATATATAAAAAAAAAACTTATTTATAAATATTTCAAATAATTTTTTATTTTTCAAAACACAAAAACAAATATACTTTTCATATGTTTGGATTATGAAGTATTTTATTTTTTAAAATTCTAGAAGCCTCTCCTAATAAAAATCTAACGAAATCCAACCCGCCAAAAAGAACCATCAAAGACCAGTCACGTCAAACTTCCCCGAATAATCCGCTTCACATCGATATGTGTGCTAAAATCTCTACCCTGCAATCACCTAATAAAATCCAGGGCAATTCAGTAATAACACCGCGTCTCCGACCTCTCTTACTCTTACAAAAAGTCATCTAGCGATTCACCTAGTCATCTAGGTGTTTCAACACCTAGTCATCTTCTTTATAAGTCATCTAGGTGTTTCATCACAAAAAGACATTTTACAAAATGTCTGCAGGCTAACCTTCCAATCCCAGTTACAATCATATGCTTGCAGTGAAATTGATTTATATAAAAATAGAAAGGTTTAAGTGAAAAAAAGGAGCTGATAAAAAACGGTTTGAAGGACTCCATAAAGAAAATAAAAATTGCTCGTGTGAAGAATTAGTGCCATCCGCCAATAGAAATTAGTTCATGCACGTTAGCAACTTTCTGTGATGTTACCTTGAATTCCGGAAAGGTATAGATATCATTGTTACATGATCTTTTTAGTAAAGTTGCTCTTATTATTTTGTTCTTCACAAGAAAATAAAAAAAATAAAATTCAATAAATACATGATTTTAATTTGTAAAATGATGAGTAAAAATTAAATTTTTATTTGGAACAAAAAAAGTATCATGCAAAGTAAAGGTGCGAGGAGGGAGTGCAAAGCCAGAGAACCAATGTTTGAGACTGTCAAACCTAAACCATCACAGAGAATAACTTTGTCAATTCCATCATACTCGGAATCAATAAATAAATTGGTAAGAACACCCGTGATATTATGAGAGGTAACTGAATTTATTAGCCATTTTTTATCCATTTGATAAGGTACGTAGTACAATTGATAGAAGAATGGGGAGACTGGATTTGAGGACATGTTTCAGCGATATGGCCCAACTGGTCACACTTGTTTTACAAGAACATGCTTGTTTCTTTTCTAATTCAAACATCTGGAACTTCAGCCGCACCACAACAGCCGCCGCCGCCGCCATCACCACCAGCCACAACATGCTTGTTTCAACCAGCACTTCTCACTCTCATTCTGTACTGTGCTCCTTCACTAAATTCCTGATAGAAAGACACAATGTCACCCCCTGTAAGGCCAACATAGCGAGCAATTTCATACCAACCTGTTGTAAATGCGGGCCTTCCAGATCTCGTAGAGCAGTGAATTGTCACTGGCTCCGCTAAAGGCGTTCCTGAAGCTGACTCAACTATGGTGGGCAATTCCATGGTCCCTTGGAAAGGCGGCAGGAGTTGTAGGTTAGAATCGGGTGGTAGCACCAATCCTCTCTCAATATCAACAGGGGTGAGCTTCTTTCTGAAGATCTGCATTGACAATGCTTTGAAATAAATAAGTTAAGGAAGGTTTTGTGTATTTGTAGAGACATGCACAAGGTATTTATAGAGAATTCAATGATCTTAATTATTCATGTAAGAAACAATTTAAATCCCGTGATATGCTGGTCAAATAATTTAAAAACTATTCACTTCACACGAACAATTTTTATTTTTTTTATGGAGTCCTTCAAACTTCACACGAATTGCCGTTTCAAGGAATCCCAAGTTATACTCGACAGATATTGCAAGGTCTGAGGTATCTTCACAGCTGTAAAGTGGTTCATGGAGATGTTTAATGTGCAAACATCTTGGTCACTGAATCAGGAAGAGTAATACTTGCTGATTTTGGTTTGTCGAGACGCATGGAAGATCATAGCCAGTCTTTGAAGCTTGGCTTGGGAAGCCCATTGTGGATGGCTCCGGAAGTTGCTAAGCTTAAACGGGTCGGGTATGGTTTTCCATCTGATATATGGAGCCTTGGATGCTCTGTGACGGAAATGTCGACCAGAAAGCATCCACAGTATATTAATGGCGAGAATCCCCTGAAGTTGGACCGTGCAATTAGAAGCGGAAAGGGGCCTGTTGTTCCTGATTATCTCTCAGATACTCTGAAGGACTTCATCAATCAATGCCTGCAGCCCCATCCAAATCAGCGTCCGACTGCTGCCGATCTTCTAGCTCATCCTTTCGTGAATGAATCATCTTGCACGCAGCCTGATCTTACAGAATTGCTGTTCTTGTTTTGATGAATCTGTACTCTGTTTTGATGAATTTTATATATTGTATTATGAACTTGGATTCTAAATATGTGTGTTCAATCATCTAGTTTTGAAGAATCTGTACTCTGTGCGGTTGAACATTAGCCAACCGAGGATATTTCATCTTCTGATCTTGTTTTTGAATCCTTTTCTTATGTTTATTCTCCTAGATGTACTAATCATCAGGTTGCTCATACCAGGAGCAAATCTGGGATGAGAATTGACCTCAGCGTATCCATCCTCTTCATCAACTCTGATGGAAATCATTTCTCGTACGGTAAGAAAAGAAACATTAATCACGACTACATTAAGCCCCATGAGACTGTATCCTGCATGTTTAAAGATATCCTTTTCTTCTCAAAATTGTGTTTATAGATGATGGTTCGGTGTATTCTTACAGCACATGAATCAGTATTGAGTGCTATTAGTGTTTCTATAAAGATGTGTGCTCACTAGAACTGTTTAACTTACTGTTAGGCCAAGTGTGTCACAGTCAAGTCTGCTAAAATGTTTCTATCAGAGAATGGTAATCAAATTCCTCTCACATTGGGTTCTATATCTTCCCCATTTCCGGTTCTGCACAGCAAGGTGTCAACACCTCTTTTGAGCATGCAATTATTATATATCATTGATTTTGGAATCTCTAAACCAGAATATTTTGGTGTGTGAAAATGAGAAGCTCACCATGCATCTTCCAAGTTTGTAGGACATTATCAATCTTTGTTTATTGATACAGTCGAGTTGCACTGAGGAAAAATGACCCTTGACATTGTGAGGGAACACAGGACTTCTTTCGCAAACTCTGTATGAGATGCCCAAATATTAGTAGAAAATGTACTAATTGTTACACAGATTTGAACTTTACTTAGTTACTGAATTAAGAAAACAGATGAAATTACCTGTAGTGGAAAGCTTTGTCAATTTATAATAGACCGCAGCTTGAAATATTATACACCAGAATCTAGATTGGAAGCCTGAAAAAAGACATGTTTGGATCTGGTTTTCCATCTGATATATGGAGCCTTGGATGCACTTTGACGGAAATGTCGACTAGAAAGCATCCACGGTATCAAAATGGTAAGGTGGGCTTACGTGTGCAGTATCAAAATTCTTTGCTGTGTCCTCCCTATTAAGGTCGGTGAAGCATTTAAATTAGGTAGCTAAATTCCTTTCAACCATTCAAATAGGATGTTTTAGTCTCAAAATTGTAGATACCGTTTTGTTTTTTCAATTCAAATAGGATGTTTTAGTTTTAGAGTGTTTTGATGTGTTGTTTCATAGTTATACTATTTATGTGTGTGTGTGTGTATATATATATATATATATTAATTCAAAAAAAAAATTAGTTCAAATCCAAAAATAAAATTATTTAGAATTGTGCAATTTAATCTATAAAAAAAAACAGTAAAATGAATTTTCTGAACAAAATTATAAACATGTATAATATTACAAGAATGTCATCATCAATCTCGCAAGGTCATTATATTTTCTGATTGCTTTGAAATTTTAACATAATATATATAAATATATCAAGAGACTCCTCATAAAATTTTATTTCAATCAAATGGTCTAATTAAGAGATATGATTGATTTTGTAAAATTATTCATTATTTAAAAAGAACACTATTTGGCCGAAACGGAACGAAACCGGTACGTTTCAGTCTGTATTTGACCGAAAAATACAGAATAGACCAGAATTTAACCGAGTAAAAATGATGTTGTTTTGTCTCGTTTTTTTTTAACTAATATGAAATGTTTTGACTGTTTTGACTGAAATGGAATGAAATTGACAACCATAGTTAATACTGATGACGCCCTTAATCATGTTTTGATTTTAAATGAAATATTTTAGGTGTTTCTTGATATTTTCATTTGGTATTAAAAATATTTTAAAAAAAAAATTATATTTTTTAATAAAAAATAATTTAAAACCAGTTTATGGTCCGAGGTTACATGAAAAACCTCCAGTCTGGTTTCCTTCATGCTTAGTTTGGGCTGTATTTGCTTGTAATTATTTTTATATAAAAACAATATTGTCCTAAAAAATAGTTTATTTAAAAAAAAGAAATAACAGATATTTTTTTGGAATAGACTCATGTTCATTTCATTTTATTAATATATATATATATATATATATATATATATATATATATATATATATATATATTTTGAGATAAATCCAAGTTGACTCGTAAACCATGGCTTGACTTTGAGGATGTTTGATACTGTTTTTTAAAAGTAATTTTGAAAAAAAATGAATTTTTTTATTTTTATTTTTTACTTAATTAAAAATTTTTAATATTCTTAGATCATTTTAATGTGTTGATGTCAAAATTATTATTTTTAATATATATATATATATATATATATATATATATATTATTTTAATGCATTTTAAAATAAAATATATTTTAAAAATAACTCCAACCATACTTAAAAAAAATCATGAACAACTCATGACCTTGGCTTTGAGATAGTTTGATAACTACGCTATAAGATGATTTAAACTTCGATTAAGGAGATAATTTCTAGTTACGAGTTTTTTTATTTGGTTTCAATTTTGCTCTCAAAGAATTAATTTATCAGTTTTTATACCTAAAGTAAGTTAATTTAATATAAGGAATTATGGAATAAGGATCCAATTGAGAAATCCAAATTGTTTTGGGGTAAAATTTATACCACCGAAGTAGGTAGGGGTATATTTGAGGGTTGCCTAGAAAAAAGCCTTATTCAAAGAGAACTGACATGTCATTTTTAATATCAACGACATGTTGTTCGATCTATTCATGTTTGTCTGGTGGCATCAAAACACTCGAGTTTCACGATCATCTCTCTCTAGACTCTGATCCATCTTATCCCTACTCACCAAACCCAAAAATACCTCTCTAAACTATCAAAATTACCTGCCATACCCTTCCCAATTCTAGGTCTCTCTGATCTTTGCTGCATCAAGTAAGCTGCAATCTTTCTCTCTCTGGGTCTTCTTTAATTTTCTTTACTTTATTGAATCATACAAAAAGTGTGTGTTTTTTAATGCAAAGTATAGCTCACTGTTACTTTTTAATGCTATAGAATTGCCATCTTTTTTTTCGTTTTGTTATTGGGTTTTGGAATGAGAAGAGAAAGAATGAATTTTGTGCTTTCTCGATGCTGTTTTAATGTATGGTCTGGTTGGTTTCTGAGAAAAAAGAGGAAAGTGAAAGAGAGAAAACAAGAAGAAATGAAACAGTTGTTGTCAGTGTTTCTTGATGTTTGGTTTAGTGTTGAATGATGCTCTTGAAACAAAAGTTGGGTTTTTTTTGGTGGACAGTTTAGTTTACTGTTTACTTGGTTTTAAATGTTTTTGGTTTATTCTCGTCAAGTTTTGAGCTTAATGTTAAAAGATGAACAAGGGATTTTAAATGGGTTTAAAGGCAATATTGAATTTTGTTATTGTGTGGCAGTGGATGTAGACGAGAGGATTGATATAGCGGAGAGCTCTATTGGAAATGAATTGGTTGAGCATGGTGGTGAATTGGCTGAACATGAAGGTGATGATATGGTTGTAGAACCACATGAGGGCATGGTTTTTGATTCAGAAGATGCTGCCAAGATATTCTATGATGAATATGCTCGGCAGATAGGGTTTGTAATGCGTGTAATGTCTTGTCGTCGTTCTGAAAGAGATGGGAGGATTCTTGCCAGGCGACTTGGATGTAATAAGGAGGGTTATTGTGTAAGCATTCGAGGGAAATTTGGAAATGTTCGAAAGCCACGACCAAGTACTAGAGAAGGTTGTAAAGCGATGATTCATGTTAAGTTTGATAAGTCTGGAAAATGGGTGATAACAAAATTTGTAAAGGACCATAATCATCCACTTGTAGTGGCCCCACGTGAAGCTCGTCAAACTTTGGTGAGTTTTCCTCTCTGTTTTTTAACTATGACACGCTGCTTCCTTGCTTTACCATCTCCACATGCCATTGACATGTGATCCTGTAGCCTTATTTTCTCTGGTAATTAAATAAGCTCTTAAGGAAAATATTTAATTCCTTGAAGAAAACTTTCACTCTCTGTTCTTTATTTGGCTTTCATGATTGACAAAAATGAGTGTAAAGATTCAGTGCATCAAATGCTATTCTAGAAACCAGACTAACGAATTGGGATGTAGTTAATATGTCTTGGAAGGAAAATATATCATGCTTTGAGGTGGTTGGAAGGATAATATCTGCATATCTGATGTGATCTGAGTATTGTTTTATATTTACTTTGTAGGATGAAAAAGACAAGAAAATTCAAGAGTTAACTGCTGAATTGAGAAACAAGAAGCGGTTATGTGCCACTTATCAAGAACAGCTAGCTGCATTTGTGAAAATTGTTGAAGATCACAGTGAGAAGCTATCCAAGAAAGTTAAAAATGTGGTAGAAAATCTAAAAGAATTTGAGTCTATTGAGCAGGAGCTCATGCCAGCATAGATAGTCTCGGCAGCTGGTGTAAGAACTTAGGTATTACTTCTTCAACTCCGTTAGTTGTGCAATCACTGCTGCTCTCTGTTTTGTCTCTTCATCGAAAGCAGAGTCTGACACAAGAAATATAGTTATAGGATATTGTTCTATTTTCAAATTTGTAATCCATGTGAGTTCAGTGATTTTGTTTGGAGGGAGGGCTCTAGGTTGCAGGTTTATTATGTTCTAGTGCAAATGTCGATGGAGGTGCCACAATAAGTTATGGAAGTTTTTGAAGACAAAAATTTCCTTTTTATAGCTGTCTTGATCTGTATAGCAAACTAGCACTATGAAGAACTGGCAGGGTATGATTTAGTAGGCCCTAGCAAGTGATGCATTTTTATGATAGGACATGGATATTTCAAATAGATGGGTGGGACCCTCTCTTCTTTTCTCATACTCTCCACAGATTAACTCATTGTTCACCATGGTATTGTAGCAATGCTGTAACCGTATAATAAGATGAATGCAAAAGTTATTTTTATCAACTCAAGTTTCCTCTGCTCCATGTTGAAACCAACTGTGACTTTCTGTATATAATATGGTCAGTCTTGAGAAAAATGCTAGGTTGCTGTGAACCATCTGCTCACCCGTCAATCAACTTACATGGAACATTGCAAAATTTTGATTGAGGGATAACTATGAACGATGTAGTTATGAATGCATCAATTATTTTCCCTATCTAAATGTTAAACTTGTGGATTGTAGAGTGTGATGCCTGCTTGTGATTTTTTTTTTTGCAGCCAAAGGATGTGTTGTTATATAGTAATTAGTAATTAAAAGCAGTTTTTATAAAATTATGTTTTTCATTTAGCTCTCTTTTTCACCTGTATTTATGTTTCTTCAACTGATTTTCCTATCTGGGGGATTTGATATGAAAAAAGTGTAGGATTTTGAGGGGTTGAGATATGGAATTCTAAGAATTATTGTTTTTCTTTTCTAAAAGAAAAATCAGAATGATTATCAAGAGTCTGACATCTCCCAAGTACAGTTTCAATAATTAAGAATAATAAAACCAAACATTAAGTATAATAATGTAACATTAAAAAAGTAATTTATAACCAGAAGAAAGACTCCTGATTTAATTACTTTAAATGTATAAAAAGTTCAACTGAAGAATAAACCTACAAATAATAAGTTCAAACTACTATAATATTTAAGAAACTTGTCGGAGACTCTAGAGTCTAGCCAAGAGAAGATCTGTCAAAGATTTATCTCCTCAACTAGGCACACAGCTGGAGAACATGAGGGTTGCGATTGTTTCCAGGAAGTTCATCACTCCATCATCTTCAACTCCACCTCACCTTAGAAGCTGCAAAATATCAGCCTTGGATCAGCTTATTCCTCCAGTTTATGGAGGATTAACATGTTTTTACCCGGCTGACGGTAACATTCAAGGAGCCAAACATTCCGAAAGAAGAAAGCAGTTGGAGGAATCATTGTCCAAAATCTTAACCCTCTACTATCCGGCGGCGGGGAGATATGTTGAAGAAAAAGCTGCTGGTCGATTGCAACGACAAGGGGGGTAGAATATTTGGAAGCTGATGTAAGTGGACGACTCTCTCAGATTTTAAATGGGGAGCTGCAACCTGAGGAGTTGAATCAGCTTCTCCCGTACCCTGTTGCATCACCCACAACTCCATTAGTAGCTGTGCAAATTAGCACTTTCGAGTGCGGTGGAATGGCCGTCGGCCTGCGCTTTTCACACAAGATATTTGATATAGCAGCATTAACCTCGTTTTTCAACGGGTGGGCAACAACATGCCGGGCTGGCATTGACGAAGTGCCCGGCCGAAGTTTCGCTTCTGCCATCCCTCTTTCCGACGAGAGAGACAGCACAAATTCTGAACCCAACTCCGGTTAAAAACGGAGCAAGGCTCGTGACAAGAACATTTGTGTTCAGCAGATCTGCAGTAGCCAGCCTGCAAGTGATTGCCAGAACAGGAGATGATGATTCGGAAGGAGGGAAAGGCCAGCCTTCTCGAGTCCAAGTAGTGACAGCAATTATATGGAAGGCTCTGATCAAGGTGGCTAAACTGAAGCATGGATTCCTGAGGCCATCTGCCTTAATCCATGGAGTGGAAATGAGAAAGAGATCAGCATTGCCAACACCACCAAATTGCTTCGGAAACATGCTGAGGCTTGCGATGGCGCGATTCGAGCCAGACGAGAGCAAAACGGGCTGCGCGACCTGGTGATTACTGTAAGGAAAGCGATAAGAGACGCCGTTATGGATTGCAGAGATGCAACGAGCTGCGACGAGTTGTTCGCGAGAGCAGCAGAGAGTTTCAGAGGATGGAATGAGGAGGCAGGAAAGGGTGAGATAGATTTGTATACGTTTTCTAGCTGGTGTGGTTTCCCGGTTTATGAGGTGGATTTCGGGTGGGGGAAGCCTGCCTGGGTGAGCAGCCCCCATAAACCGGTGCCGGTGGTGAATTTGCTGGACACCAAAGATGGCGGAGTTGCAGTTTGGATGACGGCTGAGGAGATGGACATGATCCTTTTTCAACGAGACCCTGAGATTGTTGACCTCACTACTACTTCTCAATTGAAGAATCATGTCTAAATTATGTCTACTCCTAATAAGTTTATTCTATACCGATATTAATAAAAAAAAGAATAATGTCTAAATTATATTACAAGATTATTCCCATTTTCAGCTTGTGCAGTCTCAACTCTTCACAAAATAAATAGATATAAATTATAACCTATAGTATTTCTATATCGGTAAGAGTTTAGAATGGGAGGGTTTGCTCCTTCCGAGGTGCATGCAAGCTGTTCGAACATCCATTTTAATAACATAAATAAATAAATAAATAAATATAAACTCTAAAGTATTGTATTTCTTTATGTGTTCATGCTTCTTCCTTTTCTTTTATACATTGTTTTGGTTTTTTAAAAATAAAAATAATGTTATTTTGAATTTATTCGTCAACTATATTATCAAGTCTGGTCCGTTTTGACGTGTTAGAGTAATTAATTTATCTACAAAAATCAAGTCAGTTTTAGGAAAATAAAAATTGAAACAAAACTAAGTAGATTTGTTGTGCAAGGATAATTAATTTATCAGAAAAATATAAAGTCAGATTTCAGGAAAATAAAACAGAGACAAAATTCATGGCATGCTTGTTAGCTTCATGGTGGAATTTCTCAGTCTATAATTCTTTTTTTTTTTCCTTTTATGCAGCTAGATTCAAGCAAAATAACTAATTTGAATAAATGTTATAATCTCACCATGGGCCTTGGAGTCCATGCAATAGACTTAGGGCCCATTCTAATAGAGTCTATCTCACTACACTATGTGTGTGTTTGAGAGAATAGTTGAGATTGCTTTTTAAATTTTGTTCAGAAATGTATAAAAAATAATATTTTTTTTAATTTTTAAAAAATTGTTTTTTGACATAAGCACATCAAAATGATCTAGAAATACTAATTTTTTAATTTAAAATAAAAAAATAAATTTTTTTTAATTTTTTATTTTTTTCAAAAAACATTTTCGGATCGCAATCCTAAACACCCCCCATATTTTTTCTATCTTCTGTACGTGTGCGATCCACTAGAAAATTTTATAGTGGTAGGAACTCCATGATTTAGCTCTTGAGATGTAACACGTCGAGGAGTTTGTCAATAATATTAAGAAAAAAAATGATCCCGAGAAATTTAATTTATTTTTCAACTCAATTCAATTTCTTTTGTACATTTCAGAAAATATGTTGTTCATCAGAATCAATGCTGCAATAAGGTTACCTGAAGGACTTACTCTCGTATTCATTAATGATTTAGAACATCCAAATTGTTTGAGAGTTCCAAAAAAAAAATATATATATATAAAGTTATTTAATGGTTTCAAATTCGATCCCTGTGATTACTAATATGATGATCACTGGAAACTTACATGGTCGTTAACTTCAAAACCCGTGAAAAAACTGATCAAAACAACCACGTTAATTAAAAAAAAAAAAAAAAGAATCAATGATGTAATAAGGTTACCTGAAGGACTTATAATCTCGTATTCATTAATGATTTAGAGCATCCAAATTGTTTGAGAGTTACAAAAAAAAAAAAAAAGATATTTAATGGGTTAAGTTTTAAGATCATCTTTATAGTTTATACGTTCTCATCTCCTACTTTTTAAACCTTTCAGCATTCGAATACAATTACTTGGTGATAATCTATTTTCTACAAGTTTAGAACTTTTCCATGATAAAAACTTAATTCATAAATAAATGTAAAACAACAATAAATTAAAACTTAATTCATGATAAATAAATAAAAATAACTGCAAAACACTTTTTTTTCATAAACATGATTAGATGTGATCACGAGTATATTGAAGGCGAGAGAAAACTAAGTTTAATCAAGTGATGTAAAATTAATTTAACCATCACAACCATATATATATATTTCTAACTCTAAATTAAAACTTATAATAATGACAATAAGTTTTAAGATATATATATATATATAGCACAGAGGCAGGAGAATATATATTTGATAACAATACACTCATGGAGCTACATTCTTTCATCAGCAACATAATCTTTCTACATTCTTTCGTTAGAGATATCATCCAGGCAAAAGAATAGGTGCACATAACAATTTCACACAGGGACATGAATAGCTCCAACGAAGTTTTATACCACAATATAATCTGCAAGACTGGCAAGCAATGCCCGAGTTACGGTCACCAATAACCTTTTGATGGATTACTTGAAAATTTACCTGACAAATCTAAATCCTAGATAGACAGTGCATGGATTTCCGCTCTCCATAAAGAGCCTGTTCAGTGGGGTGAATATTGGATTCGATCTCCATAGTTACATCAAGTATTTCAACCTGTGTACACAAGAGCACTTGGATCAGAAAACTAGCGGTAGAACTTGCCGATATATATGATGCTTACATGATATCAATATGTTGTGTAAAATAAGGTACGATGCACAAATATGTAAAATCTGGAATGTATGAATTGCAGAGAGAGAGACCAGAAGACCAAAACCTATACTTGTTAGTCTCTAGGGAAGCTGAGATAACCAAAAAACGGAGTTTTGTTTTGAGTTACCACCCACAATTTACTCCGCCCCCTCGCTACCTTTCTTGTTTTTCATACAAACAAACACAATGGCTGAAACTATCGGGAACCACCATTAAAACAGACCCGGAGCCTGAATCACTCTCTTAAAGATTAAACCATCATTCATAGTGTAAATTAATGATGAATAGAAAGGCCACCAACAGATTGTTATCATAAGATGGTGACTCATGAATCAGATAGAAGCTCAATCAACTTCATTACAGCAACCATCTACCTAATAGACACTCCGTCAGTAATTTTTTGGCTTTAACATCTAGCTTCTTTAGATTCCTTTCACTTCTACACTGTTTTACTCGGGTACCAATCTCCAATAACCAAGACAGAGAAGTCCATTAGCAAATGAATCTGCAAGAAATTAGATATTTCCTAGATAGTGTAAAAATGCCCCAGTTCATACTTTTAAGCACCAAGTCAGAAGGCATATCAAGCCAATTAATCAATAAAATATTTCCCATCCATAAAATATATCTCCCTGGGCATGAAAAGTTCCAATAACTAAGCAGAGTGCAATCGAAGTAAACGATCTGGTCTTAGTGTATGCATCTTACTAAAAAGTTGTACATCTTACTTCTGTATATAAGTAACCTTTTACTTTTAATGGTATACTGTGTAGAACAATTTGAAAAAAATAAGAGTAAAGTCATCTTTTGATCTGACCAAAAAAGGCATACCTCGGTTTTCTTCGATTTTGTCTCCAGGTTCATCAATAACATTCACGCTGGCCAGCTCTTTTTTGTCCCTCCAAATTGCATGCACTTCATCAGTTCGGAACCTCTGGGTGAAAGTTGATTCCTCTAGTGGAGTTGTTTCACCATACGCAAAAGCAAGGAGACCAGTATATGCAATCATTGCTCCATTGTCAATGCAATACCTGTCATCAGTTGCATATAGCATTCCACCCCGCTCAGCACACATTATTCTCATCATCTCTTGCAAGCGTTCATTGCAACCCACACCACCAACAATAAGAATATCTTTCTTATCACAGTGCGCCATTGCCCGTTCTGTGATCTCCACAAGCATAGCAAACACAGTTTCCTACATAGTTTTAGAAGATAATGAGCCAATACATTAGGACAAGAGGTATGTACTCAGGCAACTTGTGACATGGAGGAGAAGAATGATTCAGATTCTTCAACTCAAAAACATATTACTGACAGCTAGCATGGTTTACCTGAAGGGAATAGCACAAGTCTGCAGGAGTGCACTCGTTATTTTTAAGCTTCTCCTCTGTGGTGGCTTCAATAAAGCTCAATATTCCACTAAAAGAAACATCCATCCCTTTGACAACATAAGGAAGATCTATAAATTGCTCTCCTTTCTTAGCAAGCTGGTTACGAAAACATTATGTAAGTAACTACTGAAGCATTTAGCAAAATAATTCAAGTACTGAGCGTGAAAATTAGCTCATTAGTATTCTGAGTTTTAGGTTCACTGGTATCAAAAGGCATTTTATAAACCCTTTTAGAGAGCTACTAAACTTGAGATATGAATCCTGCTAAAACAGGGAAGAAGGAAGAATAATAAGCCGATAAATAAAAATAAAATGACAGGTTTAATTGTTCGAAAGCTAAAGCCATGAAAGATGAATTCCAATAACCTCAATATCCTCTCGATGATGTTTTAATTGCTTCACATTATGTGAGCACGAAAGCTACAAAGAGTGCAATATGACTATCATACTTGAATTCAAGAAAAATAACTACAAACATGGATTAGTCACCAGTTTTCCTATTATTTATGCATCACAACCAAGGCTTCAAACTTGTATGTGTGCGATAGTATCTTCGTTTATTTAAATTGTAGATGAAACTTTTATTTTTGTACAAGAACGAGAATTATGACTTGACCAAAAAGAAGGACTTCAACAAAACATAAAACTTGTAATCAGGGTTATTTTTTTAATCAGGTTCAGTGCACACAAGGATTAATCAGAATAGGCATAAAACAAATAACGCCAAGCAAAACTTTAATGAAACCAAAAACAAAATGGAAGTAACAAACCTTCAAACCGAAATCTCGAAGAACTCACTAATATCAAAATACCTGCTCGATGTTATATCCTGGAGCTGGGTCATTAGACAGCTGCAAAACTCTGGCGAACCGATCCAAACAATTCCCAACAGCAATGTCAATAGTCTCACCAAAAATCCGATACCGTCCTTCACTGTAAGCAATAACCTGAGTATTCCCACCACTAACATACAAAACAACAGGATCATCCGCCCCGGTAACAATCCTACCCATCTCAATATGAGCAACACAATGATTAACAGCAACAATTGGTTTCTTCCACAGCTGTGAAAGAACTCTAATAACAACAGCAGACACTTGTAAAGGAGCTCCCATGCCAGGACCTTTAGTGTAACAAAGGCAATCAATTTCATCTGGGGTTATTTTTGCTGTCTCTAAAGCAGATTTAATAAGTGGTAAAACATGCTGCAAATGATGTTGGGCTGTCTCTCTTGGCAAAAAACCTTGACCAGGTGGGGTTATATAAGTATGTCTTGGGTTTGATAAAATTGTCCCATCTAATGTAACAACCCCAACTCCTATCTTGTTTGCAGAACCTTCAAATCCCAGTGCTATCATTCTCTTCATTTTCTGAACAAAATACCCAAAGGGAACCTGTGAATTTCATAAGAAGATCAAAACTGTAAGCTATGTTTTGCCTTAACTTATAACAAGATGTAAAGGGTTGTATCATGCACAATAGAGGATTCTCTCTGTTCGTGAGAGGGGGTGTAGAAATTGTTGAGAAGGGGTTACAAAGTTTGGAGCTTTACCTGTGGCGGCTGAGAACGAGAGGCTGGGAGTTGGGAGGTGAGGATAACGGTCAGTAACTGCAGGAAGACAAACAGTACAGTAGGGTTTTTCGTGGTTTGTTCCTGTTCTTTGTATTTCTTTTTAAAGCGTAAACTATACTTTAGCTCCTATAGATTCAGATATCGTCCACTTCAGTCCCTGTAGTGTGGTGGGATTTCCCAATATTAATTATAATTTCTCAAAACCTTCCAATATGATTTTTTTAAGGTTTTCGAGTGACATTATTATATATATATGTATAAAATTTTGGAAGAAAAGGATTAGAAGATAAATTGACTGTGTCCACTAATTTTATCTCTATTGATATCAATCTTTTTATTTTTAAATTTATTTTTATTTGATTAAATGATCGAGTTTTTTCTTAAATCATTATGTTATATGGAACAATATCATGCACGTGTTCTCGGTTTATTTCATTTGACATGGAATGGAATCTAATGGTTTAGGTATAAATTGAGCTTTTTATTTCA
Source organism: Salix koriyanagi (assembly GCA_029228605.1). Lineage (NCBI taxonomy): Eukaryota > Viridiplantae > Streptophyta > Magnoliopsida > Malpighiales > Salicaceae > Salix > Salix koriyanagi. Next base: position 2,269,571 of record CM055343.1, on the reverse strand, counting down.
TATAAAAACTCAAAGAAAATAAAGATTTAGGCTATGTTTTTCGTTACATCTCAAAAGTATTTTTGATAAAAATTTAAAAATATATTTTTTATTTTTTATCTTAAATTAAAAAAAAATAGTGTTTTTAGATTATTTTCATATGCTGGTATTAAAAATATTTTTTTGATACATTTCTAAATAAAAAACACTTTCAAAAACAATCTCAACCATACTCTCAAATATGCACTTAGTATATCATGGTTTGCAACAATGAACGTATTTCATCTTTAATATTTTTTTCCAATTTGATAACTATTTTTTTTTTCAAATTAATTCTTTGAAACCGTGTTGGCTTAGAACTTGGTTTAAACCACAACTTCTTTTTTTATTTGAGAAAACTCCACTTTCCGAAAAGCGAATTTTATAAACCTAGATAAGAAAGTAAAATTCCAACTGACTCGAACCCGAGACCTACTGTGCAGATTTCAAACCCTTTATCATTACACCACGTCCGTTGGAGACAAACATGTTAATGTAAAAACAATAATAATGGTTTATAATATAATTTCATTTTTTGCGAGCCCTACAGTGTGGAACCCTAGTCAAGTATTCAGAACCTTGAAACAGAATTCTTAAACCATAAAGAAAAATATAAACCCTCAATACAAAGGATTTAACGAGAATGATATTCAACAACAATAAATAGCAAAACCAAAAATCATCCATATGCTATATACAGAACACAAGACTCAAATGGGCTTCCCCGAAAAATGGAAACAGTAATATTATTTTCAGCTAACCATGGCAACGCCTATGATCTTTATGAACTGGACTTGTATCTTTTGGCTAATCCTCTGACAAACATGGACCAGAAGAACTGTACAGCAACTCTCTATTTCTCCTGCTCGCCATGTGCTCCAAAAAGTGGAGCATAATTATAACATGTATCCAAATAAATGTCAACTGAACCAAACATTTTCACATGGTTTAATAAACTAACTAGACACCTAAAACTAAACGCTAGAACAAGGTCAGCATCTGGTACCTAAGCCAGGAGGAAGAATATGCTTTACAACCAGCAGAATTCTGTGTGCTCTGGAACAAATAATGCTGGAACTATGTCTGACTCTGCGGTTGTTTGTCTTCCATGTCCCTCACACTGTCCACTATATGTTGGATCTTCTTTGATAGACTCTCGTTTTGCTCCTCAATCTGCTCAAAAATCAATTCCAGGTGCCTTTTATAGGTCGCAGCTCTCTTTTTCTCTATGGCCAGCTGCTGTGATAATTCCCTAATCTTATCGTGTTCGTTCTGAAAAAGAAAAGGAAAGAAAAAACACCGGTTGTAACAGCAACAATATTAAACCAGTGGAAGACCATTACAGGTACATCGAATAGATTTTCAGCCTTTGAGATGTGTACAAGCACAGCTTATTACATATAGAAAGCAAAAATATAGGTCCATAGGTTCTTGAGTTCCTAAACTGATATTAATTTAATGCTTATGGACCTCACTATCAAATTTTTGGATCCCAGTAAATAACTTGATCAATTTCACTCTTTGAATTTATTACTTTATGATGTCAGAACTCAATCAGCTGATATTAACTTAACGATAGTGGTGCAAGAACTAACCGGATATTGATCATAAATGCAATCCCTTCGAGCTTTTCCGGGTGTCAAGGAATGAGTATGCTCCTTCACAAATTTTGTAACCACCCATTTTCCAGAACTTACTTTTCTCACCAAAATCATTGCCCTGCAACCAACCCTTGTTTCTGCCCTTTGTCTTACAATCTTTTCACGCTTGTCAGGCATTCTGAAGCCCTCTTTATTGCAAACAAGTGCTCGACCAATAGCCGATCCATCACGTCTTGATCGAGAAAGTTTGCTCACACGGATGACAAATCCTACGCGTGTGGCATAAGTATTGTAAAATGCATGCGCAGATGCTTCAGAATCAAACTCCTGTCCCAGGTACGGCTCATCTGTAGCAACCATTGGCATAGCTGGAACTGCATCTGGGATCATATCTATAGCCAAGGACTCTTTATCCATTTTATGATCTTCATACTCTTCAAATTCTCCTTCAACAGAATTTTCAGCTATTTTGTTTTCATCTCTAGCCCTTGCAATGTCCACAGCCACATTTCCAGCTATATCACCATTAGCATCATTATCAATGATGAAGTCCACTGCAAAAGCATCATCAACTATTTCAATGACTTTCATTCCCACACGACATCTTATGAGCTAAAACATGCTATTAGCAGCCACATCTTTGAATAGAGACATAAAGGTTGAGAGTCCAGTCTCTACACCATAATGTTCTTAAAGAACAAAATACTTAAAAACTCTAGCATTTCTTTCAAACCAGGTAAACAAAAGGATTGCACAAATGACATAAAACAGCAATACCTAAAAATCTTTCCACACAACAAAACCCACATGGCCTTCGTCGAGTATGCGTCAGCCTTAGTCATACCAATTGAGTAATGCATACATGCTGGGCACCTTTCACATTTATTTTGCAAAGAGAGTTGGACCGGGTTGTCTAGTAGAACGTGTCAAAAAGGTTATGAAATAGTCATATCAAGAATCAATTTTGTTCATTAATGTCAATTTTTATAGCTTATTCTTGGCTAAGTTAGAATTTGCCAAGTGTAGTAATATTTAATTGAAATTCGGTCTATAAATGGGCACCTCTAGTTCTTCGAAACTAAACAAACTTAGCTCCGGCATTGTTATATTTAATTGCTTCACATTCACAACTCCGACATTGTTCTTTCCTAAACCATTATTTTTGCTCATTTTAGTCATAGAGTTACAAGAAAACAAATGACTTGGAGAGGATGAACAACTGGGCCAATCTGTGAGCACAAGTGGGTTTTGAAATTGTCTTGGCAAACCCCTGCAACCATTGAAAAATTTTAGGCTTTTTGCCTGTGATTGCTTGTCTCTCACAAATTTTATTGCTTGTCTCTCACAAATAGGATCTCTTTCATTCTACTATTTGCAAGAGGGACTCCAGCGATATGTTCAAAGATTGTGGTTGAAGATATGGTAAGACAAACAATATTGGAACTAATGAAATTAATTCATTGTCAATAGAGGTAGGCAGCATCAAAAGGTGTTCTGCATATATAATAACCACATTATCATGTAGTTCCTTATTTTCTCAAGCCATTTATATAGTCTAAGGAAGAAAGGGAGAAACAATATTGCACACTACGAAGAACTAAGAGATAAAAATAAAAGCAAGGATGACAAAACTCCTATAGAATTTGACTTAAACAAGCAAAAACCCACTTTATTACCTAAGAATAACCTACAAAAATAGTAGTGGCCAAAATCGATTCATTGTAAGACTGGTCCATACATACTTTGACTCCTTACACCAACGAATCGGTCCAGCTCTATTTGCGAAGAAAAACACATCTAGACCATTTATTGCAACTATACATGCATTAAAATCACAAAGTTTCCATAATAGAGCATACACACATTACCCATATCAATTAATCTTCACAACAAGGTCAGCACTTTGCATGAATCAATTAGTGAAATTCTATAGTACAGCTAAGAATTCGATGTCAAACCTATACACTGCTCAATAGACTCTAACAAAGTAGAGAGTTAGTTGGCTGCCGTGTTTGTCAGTTGGTTAGTTTTCAACCTTAATGAGAAAGGCTTAAAACGAGATTATTCCCAAGAAATTGATCTCTCTTTATTCTTCTTTCAGCATCCTCACAGAACTTTGAATACATATGCAAATTGTTTCCTTACAAGTTGAAGCATAACTAGCCAATCAAGTTTAGCAATGAATAATTGAAATTTTCCACACACAAAAAACGAAGGAACAGAACATTAAAACACACTTATGAACACTGAAAACCTAACAATCTTTAAGAGAAACAAAAAAAATGCTACTCTCAAACTTTTCATTGCTTACTGGTGAACTTTTCTCACAACAAAAACAGTTTTCTCCCTTTTCCACTCATTTTCTCAGCAACCAAACAAACCTCGTATTCAAACATATTGAAGCCCTATACCCACAATTCTAATTGCCACTAATATCCATATGAACAAAAATAATTAGAAAAAGTACGGAGATGATAGAAATTAAAGAAAAATCTAAACTTTCATAATAAAGATTAAGACTTTATCACTTCCCACAACCCAAACAGAATCTTAATCGATAATATACACTCCAATCCCATTAAAAATCAGTTCTTAATTTATTACTCATAACCCATTTTGAAAAATTGATAAGAAAATCCAGATTAAAATAAAATATATGAAAACTAAACTAATAAAAGATCAAAACTTTTGATAAGAATTTTTACTTACTTGAAAAAAACTGTGAAGATCGATTTAGGGCTAAAGATCCTGGAGGACAAACAGAGGGGAGACAGAAAGAGGAAAGTGCGAGTTCAGGCTAATAAGAATGGGGACGCGAGGTAAAGGTGACGTGGCGTTTATTGATTGGACTAGGTAGAAAGAAGAAGTCAAAATTTCATATTTTTAACGAGTGGTGAGTCAACAGGTGCTAAGTTGAGTGCACTTTCTACACGTATGATCACAGCTTATATAAACATCTCTCCTGCTGGTCTCTTAAATATTGAGTATAGTTAAAATCAGTACCAAACTAAAACATTTAGTAATTTTGCCACCCGATTGTAACTCATCTGATGATCAAATTCTCAATTTCATTTTTCAATTGAATTTGATGATTGTATTGTACATCCGTCATCATAGATTATGATTTTAATTTATCTTGTTGGATTGCAACGGATTATTTTTTATTTGAAACTATAATTAGAAATTGTTTTGATTTTCTGATAGTGGCTGGTTTTTATAGGGTTTTTTTTTCTTCAGGAAATGAATTGAAATATTTTTTTTTGTATTTTTTTAATTTTTTAATATTAGCATATTAAAATCATCTAAAAATAATAATAAAATAATTTGAGGCAAAGAAAAAAAAATCAATTTTTTAAAAAGTATTTTTAAAACACAAGAACATATAATAATTATGATACCCAAAAAACATTGAATTACAAATTAAACATCTTTAGGTTTAATTTTTAAAAATATGGTTTTAAAAAAATAACTTGCTCTTAGAAAAATCAATTATCTCATAAAACAAAAAAGGGCTTAGCATCAAGTAGGTGATCCAATGGTAAGAATTTGAACTAAAAGGTTTGCTCTACTTGTGCTCTCAAGTTTGAGTCTTATGGTTACTAATATAATAATCACCGGAGATATACATGGTCGTTAACTTCAGGGTTTATAAAATTAGTAGATGTACATGTAAGCTAGTCTATACATCTATATTAATAAAAAAAAATGATATGAGCAAATTGATTGATTATTTTGGAATACCAAAAAACCAATTCGAATTTAATGGAGTTGAACAATTTAATTTCTATATTTATTGAACAATTTATATTAGAATCTCAAGAGAAAAAACCGGAGAATCAAGACTAAACTTGAGAGGGTAAGGATGAATGGACAATCCTTTTGGTTTCTTAATTAGATGGCCATTTGCAATATTTCTTCTTCTCTTTCTCAAGTGACATTGTGTGATGATAGACATCTTTGTATAGTAAATATACTATATTGGTTTGAGTCAGAATGTGTATCCGTGATAAAAAAATTACCATCTATACTATTAATAACATCACATCCATGATTTGACTTTTTTCAACCCATTATAAATTTTGATCACGAGGATTAATTATCTAATTTTCTCTTTTGATGAGAGAGAAAAATAGTTAATAAATTGTTAAGAAGAATCTTTGATCTACTAATAAATATAGAATGTGTATTCCATTTATAGCTACTAGTAAGTATAGATCAAAAAGTTTATCTCATATTTTATTTTTATTTTTTTAAGTTGTGTTGTTGCTACTATATTATGATTTTTTCTGAATTTAGACAAAAATAAACTAAAAATATTTATAATCTAAGTTTTCTCGTATTTAGCATTCGATTATATAAAATATAATCTAAATTAAATATTTTACAAGTTTGCAGTCTCTAAGATGAGATTAAAGACCAGTCAACTGACTTCTGGCTGTAGTCTTACATGCCAACATTGGTTCAGTAAACCCTAATTCACGATCAAATCTTCATAAAATAAATCCAGTTTTTGGAAACAAGAGTGTTGTTCTTAAGTAACCAGGAAGTCTTTTGAGCTCTTAGAATGTTTGAGAATGTGTTTGTAAAGTGTTTTAAAAAAAAGATTTTTATTTTATTTTTTATTTTAAATTAAAAAAAATAATATTTTGAAAAAATAATTCCTCTCTCTCTCTCTCTCTCTCTCTCTCTCTATATATATATATATATATATATATATATAGATATATATATATATACATGCTATAGTTGCCCAGCGTGCGTATTTTTTTTGTATATAATTTAACATAATTAAATCTACAACAATAAATTTATATGATATAAGTAAATAAAAATTATAGATTAAAAGATTAAATATTTAAAATTTTGAGTTGAGTTTGTAACGTAAGCATAGATTATATTTTTTAGAATATAGGTATTACGTCATAAACGACCACAAAAAGAGCGCGCACTAACATTAGAAAAAAGAGCAAAATATTTGAATAAGAAAAAAAAACAAATTACTGCAATTATTATTCATGAACGAAACATAAATAAATGAAAGGCTAAAAATATCCCAGAAACTTTCATAAAAAGATAAAAAATTTAAAAAAAAATTATCATTGCTATTACCGGAAATTTTTTTTTATCAAATTATCGGGAAGGAAAAAAAATAACAAAAGAGTAAGAATGAAAAATAATTCAATCATGATTATTATTATTATTATTATTATTATTATTATTATTATTATTATTATTGTTGTTGTTATTATTATTGTTGTTGTTGTTGTTGTGTTAAATACACTTATATATATATGGACAAAAGTAGAGATTCAAAAAATAAAAGTGTAAGGGCTGAAATGAAAATCAAATATCAAGGGCTTAAATTAAAAAATTAAAAGTCAAAGGGTTGAAATGCAACTTACATTTATTGTCAATTGAAATCAGAGGACAAAATTGCAAAAATCGGAACTTTTGTACCGAATTGATTGAGTTATATACAGCCAACCCGGAAATTGAAAGTAGAAGGACCGAAGTGCAACTTTGACACCCTTGAGAGAGAGAAACGTGGCCGGCGGCTTTAACCGGCCTCCGACGCGTCCGACGGATATCTGGTGGTTACACGCACCACCGCGGGAGGAAGATCACGCGGCGGCGCATCGTTCTAGCCTCGGGTATGCAATTTCCGGCCACCGGAGAAGACCTCACGCGCCGCCTAAACAGGGCGTGAGGCAAAAAACCGCCTGACGCGTGCGCCTCACGCCCTGACAGACGCCGGTTATAAAATTCGAAAAATAGGGCCAATTACCGTTCTAACCCTGCACCCAATTCAGTTTTTTTTTGTCTTATTAGGGGCTAAAACCGTATTTAGCCATTTCAGAAATTAATAAAAAATTAAAAAGTTGCGGCGGACCGGACAGGATCGCGCCGGTCCGACCGCGCGCAATTACGCTGGTGCCCCTCAGCCGGAACCCTTATTTTGTCCTATTACCGGGGACGAAATCGTCAATACACTGTTCACAAATGAATATTTTTAAAAAAAATCAACAGGAAAAACCGAAATTAGCCCCGCCTGCCAGCCCCTCTTCGCCATGCACCCGAGGGCCAATTTCGAGCGTGCACTGCTCGAATCCATAGTAGATTATGAGGGGCGCTACAGTGGAAACTCCACGCCGTTTATTTGTTGTGTAATATCACATCTGAGAAAGAATAATTCCTTTCTGAGTGCTTATAAATATATTTACGGTGACTCAGACAGTAGGAATCCCACGTCAATCTCTAAATATAATAATTTGTTTTTCTATTTTATATAATAATTTACATTACCAGGTTTCATATCCGATATGAATGATTATGATAAGATAATAATAGAAAATAGAAAAGATTCTCGGGTAGATAAGATAAAATAAAATAAAGATAAAAAAGTTGAATAAAGTTGTGGACCCACCTTCGACAACGAAATGGGTTCTGTACAAGGTTTCTATTTATGTGGCTGTCATGTATGTACTTCAACATCGATCGTTTAAGAAACATGGCCAAATAAAACATATTTTCTGTCGTTAATATTATTTTTTTAAATATTTTCTATATAAAAATATATTAAAATGATATTTTTTATTTTTCTAAAATTGTTTTTAATATTATCACATAAAAATATCATAAAAAACTACCAAAATTTTTTTTAATTTAAAATAAAAAATAAAAAAATAAAACATACATTAAAATGATTTTTTTTTAAATTAAACCGTTAAAATAATAATATAAAATACTAAAAAACCTTAAATTAAAAGAAAAAAAATATTTTTAAAATGCAAAATTAAAAACGGTTTTAGTTTTTCATAACATAATAGATAAATAAGAAAATAATAATTTCTTGGAAAGAAAAATAAAATATATATATATATATATATATATATATATAAAAATCTCTCCCTCATATTCCGGTTTTTTCTACGGGTGAGGGGGGGCTGTCGCTTCGATATGGGAATCTGTGTTGACATGAGAGCCTCCAACGACAGCAGCTACAGGTAGTTGATTGTCGTTTGGCAAAAAAGCAAACAAATTATTGGTGGGTTTTCGAAACTGTAGAATCTAGTACAGGTCACGTGAGTTCCCAGAAGGGCACGTGAATTTTAACTTTGGATGTATTATTATGTGGAAAATGCACTAGTAGTTAATCATATGAGCATGTTTGGTTTTATCATCTCTATGAAATAATAAAATAAATAAATAAATAAATAATATCCATAAATACCTCCACAGTTCATATAAAAAATAACCAAATCTTGTTTTTTAATACATTAATTATTATTTTGATATAAAGAAAAACATTGGCCCAGAATAAACATGAAAATATAAATATTAAAAAATATTATTTAATCAATTTCTAAATAATATTAGCTTAACTATAATATTTAATGTTATTAACAACACAATCATCACTGTCTATTCATGACTATCTGGAAGTATGATTATAATTACTTTTTAAAAGTGTTTTTCGTTCAGAAATATAATAAAATAATATTATTTTTATTTTTTCTTTATATCAGCACATGAAAATTTACATAAAAACACCACAAAAAATTAATTTAAAGTAAAAAATTAAAAATTTCAATTTTTTTTTCTAAAACATTTTAGAAACACATTGTCAAACACCTCCACTATATTGTTTTTTATTAAAATAATAAGTAATTTATTATTATTATTATTATTATTATTATCATCACTAATATTATTATTATAATAATCATTATTAATATCATTAAAATTATCACAAAACATTGCCATCTTTCTGATTCCATTTCACTTGTTCAAAAACTATGAACGAGAAAAGACAATTTTATAAAAAAAATAAAATATTTTAATAAAAAAGCTACTTTTTCAATAAAAATAAACGTGCTCTAATCCTGTAAATCTAATCCTCTTTTCCTTGGCACACAGTTTCAGCAAACTGACAGCTGGACAGGTCATTCACTGACAGAGAGGCTTGTGGGTGTTGACAAGTCAACCTCCACTTTATTTTCTCAGTACTAGTTTTGTACACCAATTACGGCACAACTACATGAGTGTCCCACAGAAAGGTAGGGTAAGGCCTTCCCTTCTAAGGCAAGTCAAGATAATATCTGAGTTTGTTTTTTTAATGTTTTTTTTTATTCAAAAATTTATTAGAATAATATTTTTTTATTTAAAAACTTATTAGAATTATATTTTTTTTTATTTTTTTAAATTAAAATATATAAAACAAGCATCATAGATCTTCTGATCATGCCCTTGAAAAGGGCAGGTGGTGCTTAGCTGTAAAGGTTAAGTAGCCTACACGATGTTTCAAATCTAAATGTGCTCCTCATGATGACAATTTGCATGGCCCATGAGTCAAATTCTGCCACTTTTTCAATCATTTAGGGTTTTCTTTAACTGAGTTCATGTAAATGTATAGGCATGCTTTATGAAATATGTTTTATATTTTAAGATACATAATTAAAACTATTTTTTATTTAGAAATATATTAATGTTATATTTTTTAAATTATTTTTGATATCAACATATAACAATAATCTATAAAATATTAAAAAAATATTTAGTCGATAATTTATTGTCACATATATGTATTGAATAACATAAATTAGATATCTTGTAATATGCCACAATAAATCATTGTAATATGCATAACATATAATTTACAAGATATATAGGCAAAAGCTTGCTAAGGGCACATGCCTCTTTTAGCCACACAAGCTTGACTTTTTCTGGACAAACCTAGCCCACCGTGGCTGGGATTTGTTTTGTTTTTTCTATATGTCTTTTCAATTTTAATATTTAGTGAGATATTTTTATTTAATTTTATTATTTAGATTTGAATTGATAAAAATACATCTTGTATTTTTTATTCTATAGTAAAGTAAAAAAAAAAAATTTCATCTAGTTCATAGCAAGAGTTGGTAGATTTAATAAATTAACTATATATATATATATAAATTATTAATTAAAAGGTTAACTAAATATTAATATAAATGCATGGACAGTTAATTTTTTTACTATAATGTATTGATTGAGGATTTACCATATACTTTATTTTACCGTTTTCATTAATTTGGATAATTCATCCTTCTCTCTCTTTTCAATGAAAATTGATATTTGACACTACGTTTTAAAAATATTTTTTTAAAAAAATAATTTTTTTATTGTCTTCAGATCATTTTCATATGCTGATATAAAAAATAATTTTTTTTAAAACAATATCATTTTAATATATTTCTAAACAAAAAATATTTTTAAAATCAATTTTATTGACCGTTTCAAACAGTGACATATGAGCTGCATATCCGTCAGATTTTCCCACTAGATTCACCTCATAGCATTTCTTTTTTGTGCATTTATGGTATTTTTTATCCCACGATCTCCTCCTATAATAATAATAATAATAATAATAATAATATGGGAGTAGATTTTGTTTCCACTTCAGCCACCATCCCAAGTGCAAACTAATTTAATAAATAGATTCAGGAAAAATAAAAGAATTATAATTACAACTCCATGGATGAAAGGAGTTCTATCTTAATCAAAATATAACGTTGCATATCATACTCAATCTATATCTAAATCTAAATCTGATATATATATATATATATATATATATATATATATTTAATTTTTATTTGGCTTAGTTTTTAATAACTTAGTTGATTGGTCTAAACTCAATTAAAAGCTTTGTTTTTTTTTTTTCTATTTTAAAAATATTTTTGAAAAAAATAAATTGTTTTATTATTTTCTTGCTTAGAATAAAACAAGATCATTTTAAAAAAATATTTAATTTGATTTGATTTTACATCTAAAAATCCACGCTATTTAAACTCTTCTGAATCCATATTTTATTTATCAGATTCCAAAAACATAAAAAATAAAAAATAAAAAATCCACAATACTAACAAAAACAATTAAAAATCATAAATCTTAATTATCGTCATTAACATTAATTACAAACATAGCCACTTGATCGCTTTCTCCCTCTATAAATCAACCTCTCTTCCCTTCCCTGCCTTCTCTCTCTCTCTCATTCCCTCCTCTGCTTTCTCTATCTCGAAAACACACAGCTCTCTTTCTCGCCCCTCTCGTTCTCTAGCAATGGCTTCCACTGGCGTGAGCGACAAGTCACTGATCGTCAGCTTCGGGGAGATGCTGATAGACTTTGTCCCGACGGTATCTGGCGTCTCCCTCGCTGAAGCTCCCGGGGTTTGTCAAGGCACCGGGTGGTGCTCCGGCGAACGTGGCGATAGCGGTGACGAGGCTGGGAGGAAAGGCGGCGTTTGTTGGGAAACTTGGTGATGATGAGTTCGGCAACATGCTCGCCGGGATTTTGAAGGAAAACGGCGTGATCGCTACCGGGATAAGTTTTGACACAGGTGCTAGGACTGCTCTCGCGTTTGTTACACTACGCGCTGATGGAGAGCGTGAGTTTATGTTTTATAGAAATCCAAGTGCTGATATGTTACTAAGGCCAGAAGAGTTGAATCTCGAGTTAATCAGATCTGTAAGTGCTATTATTTTCTGTCATAATTATTTACCGTGAATGATCTATGGTTAAAGATTTTATTTTTACAGTGATTTTTTCTCACTGCGGTCAGAATTGGTCTGAAATCATAAGGGAAAATATTATATATAGAAAAAAAAAGATTTATATTTAGAAAATTTGCACAAAGTTACCAAATTTTATTTAGAATATTTACATGGGATTGTGTGTAAAAGCATAGCTAAAATCATATTTTTGTATACAGGCTAAGGTTTTCCACTATGGATCAATAAGTTTGATCGTGGAGCCATGCAGATCAGCACATTTACAGGCAATGAAGGTGGCGAAGGATGCAGGCGCGTTGCTTTCGTATGACCCAAATCTGAGGCTGCCATTGTGGCCATCAGAAGAGGAGGCGCGTGAGCAGATTATGAGCATCTGGGACGAGGCAGATGTGGTCAAAGTCAGTGACAACGAACTTGAGTTCCTCACTGGAAGTGACAAAATTGATGATGAAACTGCTATGTTACTTTGGCGTCCTAACTTTAAGTTGCTCTTGGTCACCCTTGGTGAAAAGGGTTGCAATTATTACACCAAGGTGAGTAAATTTTTCAGTTCAGTCTCTCAGTGTTTCGATTCTTACTATGTTATGATCTTTGCTGTAAGCAATGTTGTCTGTTACATTGTCACTCAACCGGAGTTCTCGCCGGAAGAGGGGTAGGCGATGAATTTTCATGACTGTCTATGACGCTACTTGTTAGTGGGGTGGTGGATCTCATGCTTTTTCTCATATACAAGACCATATATTTTAATAAACTTGCTTTAATTAGGGACACAAACCTGATTTATTTAGCAAGTAGTGCGCTTTAATCTAGTGGGATTTGATACTTGTCGGCATTCCTCATTCATGCTTTTCGTGATGTTAAATCTGAAATCATGATCAAAGTAGTGGCATTGATCAAGAAATCCCATAAATGCCGGCAAAACTACTGGCTTAGGTCAGAAACCAGGCTTGTCCATTTAGGCAAGTTGTCATTATCCTAGTAAAATCCTCAACCACTCAAATGGATATAGCTGCCTTGTTTATTGTCTATGGTGGTTGGTGCTTGGCCTGCCCCACTCTGCATGTTGAAAGGGAGCTTTGGTTTGCATTTATTTATATCCCTAAGCATAGTGGAGTGCGGTGACCATTATGGTCCCCATTAAAGTCTAATTGTTAACCTAATTAGATTACTTGCTAAGGGGATGAACCTATTGTAAACGATCATAAAAAAGCTTATGTGGGGGTGCTTTGGATGAATATCCTAATTTGATTTGTTTGATAACAGGAAACAATTACTGGAAATATGAACTCTTTTGTACGCAGTTTATAGGGCAAATGCTTGAAATAAGTATTTACAGGGCATTCAAAAAGCTAATGCTTGCTATGTGATCTCTGCACCAAACTAGTTGCTGTGTTATTATTACTGATAAACCAAAAGTCGGGCTACGTCTTTCGTAGTGTCACAGAACTAAATACATGTAAATAGTATTTTACTGGTATGCTGTGTATTCTTTGATCACCAACACAAAAGTTGTGTTCTCATCTCCCAACAATTGAAGACGCCGGTGAGAAATAGTGCTTGTCTTGTTTCGTAGGAGACTCGGATTTCTTCCCATAACTAGTTGTCAGATGTAAACTCGAATGTTAAGTGAATGAAAAGTATCCTATTTAACCATAAATGGACTTGATTTTCTAAATATTCTCCAATTGTGTTGTTTTTGAAAAGTATCCTATTTAACCATAAATGGACTTGATTTTCTAAATATTCTCCAATTGTGTTGTTTTTGCAATACAGAATTTCCATGGATCGGTCGAGGCTTTCCATGTCGATACCGTCGATACCACAGGTGCTGGTGATTCATTTGTCGGTGCACTCCTATGCAGGATTGTTGATGACCAATCTGTGCTTGAGGTAAACTCTACAAACCATCCATCTCGATTTAGATTGGTAATAAAAAACAGTTCTTATATTACTGTCTGTAACATTTGCTGGCATCTTGGTTTTCCAGGATGAGCCGAGGTTGAGAGAGATACTTAGATTTGCAAATGCTTGCGGAGCCATTACAACCACCAAAAAGGGAGCAATCCCTGCTCTTCCGACGTCGGCCGATGCCCTCGAACTGGTCAACGAAGGAAAATAAACTTTTTTTTTTTAATCTGCACTGCACTGTATCCCTTTCCTTTTTAACTCCTGGTTCTCAGTTCAATCGAAGAACTGGTGCATTCTCAAATTTTCGCTGTTTTTCTCTCGAGTGTAATGATGGAAGAGACTTGTGATAAAGGTCTTGCCAAATAAATTTTTTATTTTGGAGAAATTGAGTATGGGCATCAAGCAGCAGCAGTCATCATAGTGTTAGCCTTCTCCAAATTGTTATTTTCGTTTAAAGCTAAATTTTTTGCCAGACAAAGAAGAGGATCGACCATTTATCTTGTGAATGATTAATTCGGTCTGCCAAAGAGTTGTCTTGACTAACCTCTTTGCTTGGACGTCATGTGGGATAATATGTTGAAAGTCGAACCCTAACTTGTCAGATAATGCACCATGCAATCATAGTTATAAACACTAGTTAAATTGGCCGGATTATATTGCGGATTAAAACAATTAATAGTTATAAACATAGATGTTAACTTTATTTCAGTTGAAAGCGGTTAAAATATTTTGTATTAGTTAAAAAAACAAGATAAAATAGTATAGTTTTTACTTCATTTAAATTTTCAGTCTATTCCTGAAATTTTACCTAAATTTCAGCTAGAACATCCCGGTTTTTACTTGTTTCAGCTAAATAATATTTTTTTTAAATAATAAATAATTTATACAATATCAATTATATCTTTTTAATTTGATTGTTAAATTAAGATGAAATTTTAAAGAGAAATCTCTTGATATATTTATATATATTATGTTAAAATTTTAGAACAATCAAAAGAATATAATAACCTTGCAAGATTAATAATGATATTTTTATAATATTATACATATTCATTATTTTTTTTTGAAAAAATTATTTTATTGTTTTTTTTAATTAAATTGTATAATTTTAAATAATTTTATTTTTAGATTTATATGCTTTTTTTTTAAAATTAATATATTTAATTATATATTTAATAAAATAATAAAAACTCGAAAAAACACGCTAAATACTTTGAAACCAAAATATCCCGTTTCAATTGAAAAAACACAACACCAACTGAAATGGAATTGAAAACCGTGGTTATAAAACCTGGTCCAGTGAGTAAACGACCTTGAACTTGGACACACAGAATCATCGTTTTAGAAGAATATGTTTTCTTTTTTTTTAATCAAGTATCAGGTATTCTCCAATGACATTTTGCATACAGACACAACAAAATAGTTATATTTGACCAAAGAAACTAGCCCTCCACTTCCTTCTGCAGGCTAGATTGAAGAGTTGAAGCTTGACGGGTTATTGCTACAAGACGATTGCCTGTGGATAGCATTCACTCACCTCCATCTTCAGAGACCTCCAAGTTGGCTTGCATTTTGCCGACTTCGTCTGCATTTGCGCAAGAAATTCCACAGCCCATGGTTCATTGCTGCCTCCCATGCTCAGTTCATATGGCACCGAGAAGCTGTTACAACATTTGCTGGTGTTCAAAATTAGGATAGCAAAAAAAAGTAGTATCTAAATGATTGCAAATAAGATCTCCAGTGTTTAGCCTGTAACACCTGCCCCAACTGGATCCCTTGAACAGGATAAATTAAGCAGGGATGGAGTGATTTGTGTAAATAAGGATAAAAATCGAGGCTAATTCAGATTGCCAGCAGCTTTAAGGAACCCCAACTAGATTACAAATTCATAACAGGATAACCCTCCTTATGTTTTTTTCACCAGCAAAATCATTTGTGTACCTCTGTTTTTCTCTCTTTTTTTTCCTATCTGTGCAAGGCCACAGAAACCCAGTTGCAACCTTATCACCTCCACCACCACCACCACCACCACCACCACCACCGCAACCGCCTTTTCATCTTTTTAAAGTCTTTTTGTTCCTTTTAACACAAATGATCTTGGTCTCTGTTACAAATTTCTAGTCAAACTTTAACACATCTTTCGCCACCTACTGGCCTAAATTTTGCAATAGAATATGGAACAGAGTATTACCTCAGCAGTTCATCTGGCTGAGATCCTTTTTTGGGTGAAGCATTCCTGCATGGAACCATAATTTGACAGTACTTAATAAAATTTTAGCATCAACTGACACTATCTACTACTCCTAGCAACATCTTTGATATGAAACTATCTCATGCTGTTCATCAACTATAAACATGCATTTTGCTTGGTGATGTTAAGACCACTATCATATTTTTTGGCACTGTCCATATCAGACTCCAAAGCACGATATAAATGACCTGGCTATCTTTCTGTTAACAAAGATTATTCAGATAGTATTCACGCAAAAAAAATGTTATCCTTCTGTTAACAAAGTTAACTCCATGTGAAGTATTGCGATTACATGAAATTTCCACTTGGACAAAACTACTTTCTTAGATGCCAACAAAGCGATGGAATTTGTAATGAAGAATTAGGGGAGTGAATTAAATCTGACTTCAAAGATGGAAGGCTTCTACAGCATGCTGGCCAAACACGTTATTAAATACTGTTCCGATGACCACTACATGTAATTCTTTTAATCAACAGAGGAGAATCAGGGAAAAACAAACCTGTTGACTAGAATTTGGAAGATACGAAGATATTTTAGTGGAAAGATTATATATGGCATCTTCAATGTGCTGCTTGCTGAACAAGTACACTACTGGGATAACCAAGGAGCCATCTGAAGCACATTAGATGAACAATTTTATTGCACTATAACAGGATTGTAATGGCACTTGCAGAACTGAGTTACCATGCCAAACAAATCAGTTATTTCGGTTTTTACTGCATCAAATACAAAGCTATCAACACATAGCATACATATTTATACAGCTGATATCGGCTGAGACTATAGAAGAATATGGTCTACCAGATATATATCAGTTATGATGAATTCAACATGTTTTTTAATCCAGATACAATCAAAACATTTCTTTAAATAGGAAATTACCCATTTAAAGTTGGCACGGTGATCCCAGTGTTTTGCATGCAGCAACTAAGATCAATGAACTCAGATGATTGTGAAGTGGCAGGCTTATTGTCGGAGAATTCAGCGTTTAGCCACACTATCTTGCATCTGATGTGACACAAGGTCGTTGCAATTTCCATTCAAGGGAAAAAACGAAGAGAACAAATTTTGAACTCTTATAAGTTCTGTAACTAAAGTACTTTCCTCCGCTTGTGTTACCATCTTTAAAAGGAAAATAAGAAAACACAAACAGAAATGAGCCTTAACCACAGATGGATTCACGGTAGAATTTGAGTGTTAAGCAGAAAATGATTAAATGCTCTATTACTTAATAAAAAAAATAGAAGGCGGCAACCTTGGGAGGATCCTCTTCAAGATTGACGAAGAACAATTCAAATTCCAAATTCAAGCTTGACTTAACATACTCAGCAAGCCCTCTTACATGTATCAAATATATCATATCTTCTATCAACATCACTCTAAGATTCTCAAAAATAGCCGACTCCTGCCAAATTTTTAAAAAAAGAACAAAGTAATGGCATTCAGGGAACAGAAACAGAAATTCAAGGGCACAACACTAACAAGTTAAGAGCCACAGTTTATCTAACACCAACTTGATCAAACTCCAAAAGATTTTCACAAACTAATATTACGCCCTAATCATGAGTGGAACAAAATTTATCATCAAATCAGCAAAAGCTTATGTCTTCGAGCATTATATTGTCTTAAAGTGACATTTTTTCGGACTACATGGGACATACATAATACCTGCTGGCAAAATTTAACAAGAGCACAAAGATGGTCTTGTAATTCAGGCAACTTTCCACCATAGTCAACCATTATAACTGGCCTCATTTCTGTCAGCAAAGCTACAATATCTGCCAAAGATAATCCCCCCAAAAAAACCACAGAAATGAAAATCAAGTCCAGATTTTGAAGGAAACCCAGAAATCTATATATCATAAAGAGATGAGAGGGACCTATTTGAAGACGATTTTTGGCTGGAAATTTGAGGCGCCATTTGATGTGTGAGAGAGCAGAATCCAACACTTTTATTGCTTCCTCCATTTTTTTTCCTGCCCGGATACAAGGGGGAGAACAAGATCTCTTTCTGCACAGAAATCTAACAAGGTGACAGGTACCATATAAAGACTCGTCGTTTATTTGCCTGGTTTAGGCTTCTGTGTTCTTTTCATAGTTAGGCTGCCAAGTTTGCAGGTTTGCCGGTTGATCTCAATCGATTCCAAAATGATTTTTTAAAATGAAATGATATATAATTTTTTTTCAAAATACATTAAAACAATATTATTTTTAGATAAAAATTCAAAAAAGCTAAATATTCGAAATTGATTATGTTTAGATCAACTTCTGGATCTATTCAAAATAAAAATAAAAAGGGTTTAGGCTAGGTTTATAGTCTACAGATTACTAGGTTGACCATAAGTTGAGTTTATTGATGATTAGATATTTTAATGTTATTTATATTATTTTTTAAAAATATATAAGATATTTAAATACTGATAATTTTTTTTTAACAAAAACAAAAATCTAAATATGTAATAGCCTCCCTCCCTTGGTTCAGAACCAAAGACAGTAACTTCCGATGACAGATTCACTTGCCATCTCAACCAAGCCTCTAGAATCCAACAAAACAGTAATTTAACATTTGACATTCAGCTCAAGAACCCAGTGGGACTCAACTCTTTCATTTGTCCTCAGATTTTGGATCTGAATCATCTCTTATTTCCAAGTTGTTAATTACGTTTTAGTTGATATTTTTCAATTGAAATGGAATATTTTAGTTTCAAAATGTTATGAAGCATTATTTCAGGATTATATATATATATATATATTCAAAATAAAATTTAGTTCAAATTAAAAAATAAAATTATTTAGAATTATACAATTTTCATCAATCTCACAAGGTCATTATATTTTTTGAATGCTCTAAAATTTTAACATAATATATAAATATATCAATAGACTCCTCATAAAATTTCATATTAATTTAGCGGTCAGATTAAGAGATATAATTATATTGTAAAATTATTAATTATTTAAAAAAAACACTATTTGACCGAAACAAGACGGACGAAACAAAACTGGAACGTTTTGGCCGGTATTTGACCGAAAAATCCGGAACAAACCGGAATTTAAACCGAGGTAAAAACGACATCGTTTTTGTCTCATTTTTTTAACTAGTACGAAATGTTTCGACCATTTCAATCGAAACAGAACAAAACTGACAACCTTGCTTATTTCACACATAATGCTGATAACTTGGAATCTGATCAGTCCCATTTCCCTCAGAACATGAGAGACAGTCCATGCAATGCACAACCACTGGCTTCTCAGTTGGCCAGAATCATTGAGTGATTTATCATGAGCTGTATCCATTTAAGTTTTTTCATCAATCAATTAGCAGTTTGGTATGAACATGTTAAAGCAGTCATCTTATAACTACTCATCGATAGGCATCCACGACTCATAGCAGAGATATCATGGTGGAGATTCTCGCAGACAGATTGTGATTCAGTGATAAATGGATGTACAATTGGTTTAATCACTACATATATAGTAAATAGAATATTAACCATCATGCTGGATAAAAGCAGCAAACTTGAGATTTAAATGTTCTATGCTACCTACGAAGTTTTGGAGCTATAAAATAAAAAAAATTGGTAGGGGAGGAGAAAAGCAAGACCAGATGATTTGAGGTAGCAAGTATAATAAATGAGAAGATTGAAGGGAGAAAGAAAATCAAATCAGATGATTTTACATTAAAATTCAGCTGATCCAGGGACCCGAGGGAAAGGTATTGCATCTCTTATATTTTCTATTCCTGTAGCAAATTGAACGAGCCTCTCAAAACCCAGTCCAAAACCTGCATGAGGAACTGACCATATCGAAACAAAAGTGATCAGAACAATGCATGTTCAGCAGATTTTCAGCTGCTTGGAGGAAATTGAAGCAATCGAATAAAAATGGAAAGATTCCTGAAAACTCTGCATTGTATGCACTCTTTGTATTTCTGAATTCTATGTAGGATAAAAACTGACATCAAATTGTTTCAGGTACTTCATTGAAGTTTCCAGGAACTTAAGAGAACTTCGAAATAGAAATGAAATGATCATAACCAATATCTTCAAATGACAAGTTAGAAATTAGACCATCAGCTTCAATGCATAAACCTCAGCAACTTAGAGAAATTTGTGAGCTTCAAAAATCGAAATTTCTCACCTGAACCATAACGGCGCAAATCAAGATACCACCAGAAGCTCTGCTTGTTCAGCTTTAACTCATCTAGACGGTCTTCTAGATATTCCAGCCGTTCTTCTCTCTGGCTTCCACCGATAAGCTCACCAACCTGACAAATAAACAAATTCTTACACGATACATTCCACTAAGATAACAATTGTTAAACACCTTGTCCCCTGAACTTCCTGTTTTTTTCTAAACTTATGCCCAGCATAATTCATTTTAACCTCCCTAACAAGGGCTCAAGTTGAAGTAAATCATAATAACCTCTTGCTCTATTTAATCCACTCCATCATGAAGAGGTCATCAAATGCTTTAGAGTACGGCAACCAATAGTTTCATGACAGTCAAAGCACAAGTTAAAATGGAATCAGGACAGGGATACTTACCCGAGGAACCAGCAGGTCCATGGCAGCAACAGTCTTACCATCATCATTTTGCCGCATATAAAATGCTTTGATGTCCTGAAAGTTTTAGATTGAAGAGCCGCAGGACATTAACATTAATTCCAAGGACAATATACACTCCACAATATGTTTTTACTTCCATTAAAAACAGAAAGAACATGAACCAGGGTGGCAGGCTGATGCATACCTTTGGATAATCTCTGATGATGACAGGGCACCCACCAAATACCTCTTCAGTTATATATCGCTCATGCTCGCTTTGCAAATCACATCCCCATTCCAACTGGAAATCAAAGATTCATTATTAAGCAGTAAATACTCTGGTATAATTTTCATTTATTATTTAAGGAACGGAAAATTGACTTAAAGAGATTACTAAAGCAGTTCCAACCATAGATAGATCTAATCAATGCTTCATAGTGAAAGTTTAAGATAGTTAAGCTGCAACTTCAACTGGCTTAAAATGCAGGTATTCATGTTTTAATCAATACAAAAGACTATGATGCCTATCCTCTGACTCAACATAGTCAATTAATGAGTCATTTTGCCAAATCAGACAGCAATTCATTACTGTAATGAATCAAGGCTGCAATAAGTGATCTTGTCATCACTCAGATGAGACAGAAACTGATAATAGTGATGACTCTTATTAGAAACCAAGAGCAAGACAAACTTCAAAAGGCATAATCAACATATATGAATTTCAGTTTATGATACTACAAGCATGCTATAACTATTTCTGGCATGTAATCAAGAACTATAAAAGAAATTTTACAGAGAAATACAGTTTCTGATCTAATCTAAGCAACATTTTTAGCTGTACCAGCAGGCTAATACACAACAGCATCTCCAAGAAATAGTCACCAGAAAAGCCTAAATATCAGGATAAACATGTAGTACCGGGAATTCAAACTTCTTTTTTGCTTTTAGAAGAAGTTCAATTGCATCAGTGTATGTCAACTGAACAAAGTCTTTCTCAGCCACATCCTGTATAAAGCAAAGAAAATTGTGTAAGAAAAATATGAAAATTACATCTAGAGCCAAAACAACACAAGAACTGTGTTGAAACAACTGGAAAAGTACGAAGCACAAGATAGAAAGTTTGGAGAAAGATAAGTTACAGTAGAGCTCATACACTCAATCGATCAATGATTCCCTTCTCAATCCAAGTATTGAAAAATTCCATGTCTTCCTTGCAGTTTTCAAGGACATGTCTCACCTTCCACATAAACGTTTAGTCAATCAATTACAGGATGGGAAAGATATGTAAGTTTGTGTGAGCGAGTGCTGGTGCAACCATGCCTTTTTAGCTGTATAGTGTTAAATGAACAATAGAGAAGATGTGAAAAGTAACATACTACATACTGGAGATAGGCAGTGGCGCAGGCCATGTCATCATTCAAATCAGCAAATGCAAGTTCTGGTTCAATCATCTTAATTAAAGACACAGAAAAATTATATAATGCATTATCTACAAAAACAAAACTTGTCTCCTAAAAAGACACAGAGAAAACAAAACAAAGTACACTTACCCAAAATTCAGCCAAATGCCTAGAAGTGTTAGAATTTTCAGCTCGAAATGTGGGACCAAATGTATACACCTAAAAAGGAGCAAAATAGTACCATAAGAAAAGGTTCAAATACTTTTTAATTACTATCTGACATTAAAATAATGAGTAATGAATAAGTGGAAATATTACATCTGAAAGAGCAGTAGCATATGTTTCAGCATTGAGCTGACCAGAGACTGTCAGAAAAGCTGGTTTGCCGAAAAAGTCCTAAGAAATGAATGAAGGCAAAGGAAAAAAAATATCACTGGAGCTCAATTTAACTGATAACTGTACATTATCAACTTGTTTTCCATGTTTCCAAATTAATGTAGATAGAAGCTCAGTTTAGCATATATTTACTAGATGCCAGCCCTAACAAGCTTCTTCATCACAATGCTGATCTAACATAAAGGTTTGCCAGGGGACATGCAAGAATAAAATTTTCAGATAGCTAAAAGATGCACTTTGTTCCTTAAGAAACCTGTCTGCGATTAGCTTTGATTTTTGTGTCAGGACAGATAAGGGAAAAGGAGGGAGGGACATACTATACTAAAGTCTACTTTTGAGCATACTAGCAAGAAAAAACCATGTTCAACTCACTTGTGACCAATCAATTAACCCATCCTTTGTTTTTGGAATCCCATCCACAGGAGAATTGGCAGCTTCTTGAGAACCTGGAATCTGTCATTAAAATTATTTTTCATTTCAGAAGCACAATGAAATTGCTACAATACAAGCACAACAGCATTTTATAAAACTATTCAAACCATGTAAACCAAATTACAACTAATAACAGACATCTTGGTGTGCCTTTCGGTATCTTAATAATAGCAATAATACTAGAAAATAAAATATGTGAATGTTAAGATATTAACCATCAAAAGAAACAAACAACTTAAGTGATGCATACCAAAGTAGTCACACAGAACTGTTCACCAGCCCCTTCACAATCTGAAGCTGTAATAATAGGACTTGAGACCCAAACAAACCCATTTTCTTGAAAAAACTTGTGAGTGGCATACGCCAAAGCATTCCTCACCCTTGCAACCTAAAATCAATTAGCATCATTTACAGAGATGACATAGAAATCAAGAAGAATAAGATCCATTGGACAAACAAAAGTATAAACATGCTTGCCATATTAAGTGGGCAATTTCATACATGATTGGGTAAGGCACTATAACCAAACAAAATATGGAAATAGAAACAAGAACTAGAACCATACCGCACCAAATGTATTTGTTCGAGGACGAAGGTGAGCCTTAGTTCTCAAAAATTCTCTGCTGACCCTTTTCTTTTGAATTGGAAAGGAAGGATCACTCTTGCCAACCTATAACTAGAAAGGAGGTATCAGGTGAAAACTAGCATGTAGATTGACACTCAAATACCAGTAGAGATCACTTGTGAAACAAAAAGAACCATATCCCAATATACAAAGACAAGTTTTTTCAGTTGCTTATCATCCATACTATCACCGGGCATAGAATAGTTATGAAAACAATCGTTCATTCTTCTGCTTCTTTTATAGTGAATGGTTTTATGCAACAGATTTACTGCAATTTGATTTGAGTCAATTGAGAGACAAACATGTGAAAAATCTTATAGAACTTCTATTTGCTTTTGTGCACTCTTTTTAGATTCCTGTTTCTTCCTGCCATCTTTTAATTTGCCTCATCTGATAGTCCTGTCATTATAAACTCAAAAGGATTAAATTTTACTGGCTGTAGCTTTTCTGTAATCTTGGGGGCTGGAGGGTATTAGAATTAGCAGTAGCCCTTTCAAAAGCATGAGGGAAGAAACTTAATTAATCGGTAAAAAATTTCAGCAGCAATCCCTTACCACTCAGTAAAAGCAAGTAATCGAATTATGAATTGATGAGTTCATGTGAAAATAAGCTCCCTATCTACAAGGAATGCCTAAGATTATCATACCGCTACAATTTTGATGACCTTCAGTTCCACCTTTTGTTTTGACCCTTGGCTCTTCACCACAGTTCCTTGCACCCATATTGACGCGCCAGTTGTTACCAAGCCAGTTTCTACCTATTAATAAGCTCCAAAGGATTTAATATATGTAAAGTGGCAGAAAATTGTATAAACATACCACGAGAGCTTCTGAAATTCTATTGAAAAGTTCAGAAAATTGACGCGCTTAACATTTGAGAACTAAAATTTTCTTATAATAAGTGTACGAAAAAGAACTTGAACAGAAGTGACCTTGTTACTAGTTGTTTACACAATGGATAATTCTGAATAATATCCCTAAGCCATTTCTGTCAACCAAACTTTGGAAGAGAAGTTTAGATGTCGAGCAAATTAAAAATCTAAAAAGGAAACATATACAAATTAATGTCTACGAAGATACCTGATCATAACCTTCAGCCTCCAAGTCCATTACACATTGCATGTTTGACAGGCATGAACCATCATTAACCTGTTTGTGTTTAATAACAGATATCCAATCAGCTAATCGCATAAGTAAAATTTAAAAACAACATTACCATGGAAATCATACGAGTAACCACCATTTTTACCTCAATAAAAGTAACACTACTTTGAACTCGAAGTGTACGAACCCAACCCATCACAACAATGGTCTTCCCTACACGATCCAGCCCTTCATCTGGACCACCCTTTACATCAGCAATCTTCAATTTCCTCCTAAATTCTCCAACTCTATTCCAGATTTCACCCTTCTCCTTGTCCAAAAACTCTACTTTTACACTCTCACTAGAATGTAGAGCTCCAGAAATCACACTGCAGAAGAACCTCCGACAAGGCAAGCCCGAAAGTTGCAACAGATGATGGAACTTTGGAGGTATGGCATGAGGTTTTGTTATTGTTTTGAGGATACCAGGCAGATTACTAGGGTTTGATTTGGGGTAGAAGGATAGCAACCGGAGAGTTGACCCCAGGGGTTAACCGGAGTGAAGTAGCTGGTCCTAGCACAGAAATAGCCATTCGGGTCTTGTTTTTTTTCTTATCAAGTGAACTGAATCGTATCAGTCACTAAAGTATGTCAAATAAACTGGGTAGGGTATTATTCCATGAAATCCCCTGCAATATCAAGCAGAAATGGTATATTCATCAAAATAAAAATAAATAAAAAAAAACCTTAAACAAAAGGGTTATTTTTTGGTTCATACAGATTGATGAAAATGGAATAGAAACTCCTTCCATTCTTTTGTTTAACATTCTTGGCTTCCCTAAAATCAATTAGCAAAATCATTCTAATTTTCACCATCAATTCCTAAGTAAACCAAACATTACATAAAGTATAAAAGACTGAAACTTCATACAAAAGGGCCATATTTGGTTCACAAAAAGATCGAAAACTGAATGAAATCTCTTTCCATTACTTCGTTTGAATGAAATCTCTTTCCATTCCTTCGTTTGGTTTTCTTTGTTTCACTAACATCATGGATAAAAATCCTTTCTAAACTTCCATCTTCAATTCCCAAGTAAGAGACCAAACATTAGCACCATAAATCACAACTTTTTACAACTGTTATATACAAACAATAAGAAAAAACATGACCAAAGAAACCAACTTTACCAAAAAATGCAAGAACCCCGTTGGTGTAAACTGTTAAGAACCATGTGGGTGGTGTACAGATGGAGCAACGTTGCAGCTTACAGCAATGGAGTGCGAAACTCACCTTTTATGTCAGACAGTCAAACATGGATTTGTCAGAGATTTTAGTGTTGGCGTTGAGAAAGAAGGGATTGAGATAGTGTGCATGGAGATAAGGCCTTGACAGTTGATGGGTCATTACGGGGCCCTATGAGCCTTGTATTCCCTCGTTAGTTTCTTGTCACGAAAGAAAATTTTCGAAAAAATTCATTTTTTTTTATCTGAATGGAATATCTTTTTTGAGTTAGGTTACTGTTCACTCTTGTAAAACCCAAACTGTCTCGCCTGGCTGACCATGATTCGTCAAATCAGTGTTAAGACAAAGACAGGTGCTTGCTGACTCGCACGATCGAATTTATTTTTGAATAATTTTTTATATAATTTAATTTTACACATTAAACTAAATTCAATAATAATATAAAATAGTTGTTGAATATTTTATTTTTATTTTGTAAGAAATAAAATGATTCCAATCGCTGAGGAGGCAGTTGGGAAAATAGTAGTCTAAAAAATTCTCACTTTTAAATTTGGGGCTCAGCTCACACGTCAATCCCTAATTGGCCCAATGATGCATAGAAAATTAGTCAAATCTCCGAAGAAAAAAGAATCAATGCTCCTTTGTACGTGCACAGCACGTGCTGCCACCCTTACATAATCCCATTTCTTCTCTGGCATCCACAAACCGTTAACTTCCATACTCAGTTTTCTTTTCCTCGGTGCCTTTTTAGAATAAAATCACATCACCGGAAAACTCTAGATACGATCGCCGGAAACTCGCCGGCACCTACTAAATCTCCGGCTCCAGGTCATATTCTTAGATCCATGTTTAACTGTATTTTTCTGTATGCGTTTGTGTGTATGTTTTAATGCAAATAGATTAGATAGATTGATTGAATGGCTTGTGCTGTGACTTTGTTGGGATTTGGGGGCTAAGAAAGTTTTTGGATTTACGAAAGTGGGTTGTTAAGATTTTTTTCAATGAGGGAGTTTCTTGATGGGCCATAGAGAGGTGGTCTTATCGGAAAAGTCTGGAACTGTAGAGGATTTATGGATGAAAAAGAAGTTTTTAGTGGGTTTTGAATGTGATTAGTTTCGTTAGGATCGGTTAGTGGGTTTTGTAGGCATGCTGTTTTGTGTAGGTTAATTTATTTGAGTTGTGGTGTATGATGTCAATTATTGGAGAAGTTGAAGGAAAGGTGCTGCTAGGTACTTGATGTGTTTTGGATTGGCAGGAGAGTTTTGGGAGGTGTAGTGATGGTTTTCATTTGTTTGGAAAGAAAGAGGATTATGCTTTAGGAATAGAGGACGCGTGAGGATTTTGACTGTGGATGGAGGTGTGGCCGTGTTCTTACAAACTCTGGATGTACTGGAAACTTCCTTTTTGCATTTTGTTTCATGAGATGCATATCCCGAGTCTGTGTCTGTTGCTTAGGATGTGGTCAGATTGTAAGTTATTTTTTTCCAGGCCTGTATCTAGTATATACTGGTGGTTAGATAGTGGGGGAGAGGGGGGGATATTTGGAAGATGGTCCATATGGGGAATTGGACCCTGGAACACTAACATCCGTGCCTTTAAATCATGAGTTTTGGCCATGCTAAATCCAATGATATGGTGATTTGACCCATTCAAGGAGTTCTGATATTTGATGAAGCATCGAGTTCTAGAAAGTAGAAGGAAAACAATTTTTTTCTGATTTATTTTTCGCTTTGGAAGTGCAGAAATGTATAACAACATGGGACCTCAGCCTGGGGTGCCAAGACCTCCGACCAACCCCCAGCCCAATCCATTTGGGAATTCCTTCTACGGAGCTGGTTCAGGACTAATTACAGGTGGGTTGGGTGCATATGGAGGGAAAATTCTGGGATCGAGTTCTGAGTATGTACAAAGCAATGTAAGTAAGCATTCTGAGGCTTTATGTCAAAGCATTGTGTTTTAAGTTTGTAGTTAGCCAAATGCTTCTGTGCTAGTTAAGCATGCAGTTCAAATTTGATTTGTGCTGGACACCTCGAAACCTCATGCCAAAGTCTTTTAACCATTGGCATTGCACCGTTCATTCCTCTTTTACATGAATGCTATGGGTTAATTTTAGAAAAAAATTCAATGAAAAGAAATATAAAAAATTTATATTCCTTTTTCAACATTTCATTCTAGGGAAGATTAGACTGCTGTATTTTAATGTGATAGCAATGTGATTTTAACTGACATTTTCTTTTAAATTAACAGATAAGTAGATACTTCTCTGATCCACAGTACTATTTCCAAGTGAATGACCACTATGTGAGGAACAAACTGAAGGTTGTTTTGTTTCCATTCCTGCACAGGGTAACTTTTCTAACCTAATGCTTTTTTCTAGCCCAGGCACTATTTTTTTTCATGATGTTGTGACCTTTTGTACTTACCATGCTTTTCTCAGGGACATTGGATGAGGATAACCGAGCCAGTAGGGGGCAGGCTTTCTTATAAACCCCCAATCTATGATATAAATGCACCAGACTTGTACATTCCGTTCATGGCATTTGGTACTTATGTTGTTCTTGCTGGCTTGTCATTGGGACTTAATGGAAAGTAAGTAAATTATATTCTCCAGTCAACCCTGTTTAACTTCAATAACTAAGACTACATGTGCCGCTGGCAAGCTTGATCACTTGTCTGTGCTGGGTGCATCTATGAATAGCTTCTCTGTTAACCCTAGTTGCAGCAATCATTGTTGGAAATTGTGAGACAGTGTTGCTTAATGTTGTCACTCTCATCCCCTTGTCTTGCACTCCAGCTTCTGTCTTTCATTTTTGACTTCCTCTTCCATAATTTCTGTGTGCATCCAGGCATATGTGTGTTTGTATCTGTAAGCTTTAATTTGGAAATTAATTTAACGAATCTGAGCTCTCAAGTTTAATTCCATTTGATTCCAGATTTAGCCCAGAAGCTCTCAATTGGCTGTTTGTCAAGGGATTACTCGGCTGGTTTATGCAGGTTGCATTGCTCAAAATGATATTCCTTTCATTGGGTAGTGGGGAGGCACCCTTGTTAGACATTGTTGCATATGCTGGGTATACTTTCACAGGCGTGTGTTTTGCTGTCCTTGGAAAGATCCTACCTGGATACTCTTACTACATTTTGATGCCATGTTCCTGCTTATGCATGGGAATTTTCTTGGTGAAGACGATGAAGAGAGTACTTTTTGCAGAGGTGAGGAGCTTTGATGCTAGCAGGCACTATTATCTCTTGCTCCTCATCGGTTTGGTTCAGTTCCCATTTTTTGCATGGCTTGGCAATGTTAGTGTTAATTGGTTTCTCTAAACTGCTTTGTTTTATGTTGTAGAAACATGTATTTGTAGGGTTATGAAATATCAGAATTTTTTGGTATATTAGCTGGTTTTCGAGGTGATTGTTACTGCTGATAAGCATGTGAATCCACTGTTTATATTCATCCATATTGAAATCTGGGAAAGTCTATGTTTGATGTGTTGAGAAAATGTGAGTTGCAACATTACAGATAATTAATTATCATATGGGTAAATGGAAATTTGTTCAACACTGGAAATGCATTAATGAAGAGTACAGATTATTACACATTCCCCTGCGCAGGAACCACTTAACTATATTTTGGATGAAAAATAAACTCGCATCCCACCCTTGATTAGGAAGTGGAAGCTTGCTTCACTAAACTTTATTATAAGCTTGAGTATATGGAGTTCTTATTATGATCCGTTGTGGATTCATAGTAACTTCTCAAGTGCTGTGATCTAGCTGCCCAGCACACTCTGAGTTTGTCCTTTGCCCTCCTCTGCAAAACCGAATGTTTGGTGGACACCTTAAGCAATTGTGGGCAAGGTTGGCTCTAACTGCAGCTGTCCCGTTAACAAACTGTGGTGGAAGATTTCCTATCAGAAAATTGTCTTCCAAGAACAAGCTTTTCCATGAACTCCCCAGTTTGGCTCCATATTCTGATGGGATTCGTCCAGAGAACTGATTATGGGACAGATCAATTGATGATAAATTTGCTATATTAACCAAACTGATGGGCAGACGACCTCGCAACCGGTTAGCGTGTGCGTCCAGCACGCGAAGCTGCAAATCTTCCCCAGGGTATGGTATTGCCTCCATTTCTGTGAATTGATTGCTTGAGATGTTAATGCGCACCACCATAGGCAAGGTGAGAACTTCTTGACGAACGAGACCTGAGAGCCTGTTATCACTCAAATCTAGTGCCGTGAGGCGTTTGAGGATGCTCACAGGTGAAATGTGTCCTGATAGAACATTATGGCTCAGTGACAATTTTCTCAAGTTTATTGGAAGAACAGGGCACAATTCCATCTAGATTGTTGCTACTAAGATCCAATGTGTTCAGCTGCCACAATCCGGAGAGGTCTGGAATTTTGCCCGACAATGCATTGTTTGACAAGCTCAACTGCACCAAGCTTCTCAAAGTTGTAATAGCGGCAGGAATTTTGCTAGAGAGGTGGTTTTGTGACAGGTCTAAGATTTCAAGATGCTTGAGATTAATGATTCCTTGAGGTATTCTCCCAGTAAAGAGATTTTGAGGCAATGATAGTCTGGTGAGCCTTTGAAGGTTGGCTATGGTTTCCGGTATAGGCCCCTCGGAAGTTGTTTTTGCTTATGCTGAGGGAGGTGAGCTCCGTCAGGTTTCCGATCGATGGTGTTAGGAAGCCATCGTATCCGGCAGGATCGAGATCAATCGCCATAATACGGTTGGCTGATTTGTCAGTAGGGAATGTGCACAAGATCCCTTGAAATACCCCTAGCAGCCTCGCATGGATCGAACGCGAAATCCCAGCTATGGAGATAGGAAGACCTCACAATCGAGACGGGATCGATGGCCTGCTTCAGTGCCTGAAGAACTTCAATATCTGATTTCAATGTTATTGAATGAACTCGAGCTGGTATATGGACTAGAACTATGGATACAGTGGCAAGAAGTAAGCAAGAAGAAAGGAGGGAGCGCATTTGATTGGCCATTGGTTCGAATGAAGGAAGGCGATGATCTAAACTTTCGATGGTTTGCTTGGTTATCAGAGACTTCGCATGCTTATAACATTCTGATAAAAGATGGTTCATGACTATTTCATTGCAAGAAAGTGGCTAGTCATGCCAAGAAAGTGATTCAGAACCCTTTAAAGAATGATTTTGAAGGTGGATTTTCCAGTTTAAACCATCTCAACTACCTTTCTTTTAGAAAAAATCAAGAGCGTGATCCTCAATTTTGCTCTAAATTAAATAAAAAAACAGCATGAGAATTCATCTTTCAAGCAAGAAATTCAGGGACTGGCCCACTAGAGGTAATTCAGCAAAAAGGGTGCCACCGTCATCCATTGAACTGCTCCAAACATTAGTTTCACGTTGATCAATTTTATATTTGCAAGCACAACCCAGAATTTGGCTCTGATTTGAGAGTAATAGCCCTCCCCTCCCCACAGTAAAAAACTAATATGGCTCCTAATCCTCCTCCATTAAAAGTCAAAGCTTTGCTTAATTTAGAATGTTCAGCCCAGCGATGAGTGTAGTAGCATTTCTGACCATAGTTGTTTGATTTGTTCCATTTCGGCCAAAATATTTCATACCAATTAAAAAAATAAATAAAATAACATCTTTTTATCTCAATTTGAATTCTGGCCCTTCTATATTTTTTGTCCAAATACTAACCGAAATGTTCCGATTTCGTTCTCCCTGTTATATTTCGGCCAAATAGTGTTGTTTTTTAAATAATAAATAATTTTATAATATCAATCATATCTCTTAATCCGACTGTTAGAATGAGAGAAAATTTTACATCTCTTGACATATTCATATATATCATGCTAAAATTTCAAAGCAATCAATGAATATAATAACCTTGCGAGATTGATAATAACATTCTTGTAATACTATACATGTTCATAATTTTGTTAAGAAAAATCATTTTACCGTGTCTTTTTTTAGATTAAATTACATAATTCTAAATTAATAAAAAATTAGATGAGCTAAAAAAATTTAAATTAATATATATATAGTACAACCCTAAACGCTCTAAAACCAATATATATATATATATAGTACAACCCTAAACGCTCTAAAACCAAAACAATTTGTTCTAATTGAAAAAACAAAACACCAACCGAAACGGTATCAACCTCCTTGTTTCTGACTGATGCATTTCCAGGGAAAGAGTAACCCTAGCGAGCAACAATCCATATACTTGGAGCTAGTAATATCCTGGCACACCAGATATACATGCAATAGTTGAGAATCTTACAGTGAGTTATTACAATCAAGAGCACTGATTGACGTGGTTTCACTTTCAAATGGAGAAAAGAACTAACAACAATAAGAATATATAGGATAGTGTAGAAAATGAATCCCCAGAGCTAACTGTGATGCTACTCGCTAGTCCTTAAAATGCAAAGTTTCATGCATTTGTATGTAAAGTTCAGCCAAGATCAGGCACGGTGAAGAACTCGTCGTCGTCGTCTGAGATTTCAATTCTAGCCTTCTTATGGGGCATGCTGAATTTGGTGGGTCTGTGTGTGTTCGCATTGGTTGGTGGCGAGATTGGCAGCTGAGGAACTTCAGCTGCTGCTAGAGCCTCCTGAGGAAGTTGCTCGCCGAAAAGACCCATGTCAGCTAGCCACTCAAACTCTCCTAACTCAAGCTGCTCTTTCTGCACAGATAAGAAACAATAAAGTCACAAAAGGTCAACATCGATTTTATTCCGCCATCATATAACAGGAAAATGAAAAACCATTAGCCTGCATTTCACGAGGCGAGGTTGGGTGCTCAAAGGGGTTGTTGAAATGCTAAAACAGAAAGTAACTACTAGTTTAAGAATTTAGAGAGCTACTATAACTTCCTTGTTTTTTGGGTTGAGATTTGAGCAGACTATATATGGAAGAACTATATACCATTATACAATCAATCAATAGTCTGTGTCCTAAGATCCCGGGCAAGCAATTCCCACTTCCTCCCAATCTTTTCATTCTTTGGGAAGACATTATTGGATGTAAACAAAATCTGAGGGAATGTATTTAGTCCTCACAAAAGCTTCTTATTACCTTGTCAGTGGATGATTCAAACTCGGAAAACTGTAGCAAGTCATCAACTGCCCATGAAGTGGCGAAGCTCGATGTTTGCTGCGCAGGGATTTTCATGGAAGATTGTTGCGCACTCTGATTTGGTGGCCCTGAAGAATTAGTCTGAGTGTCCTTGGGAGCAACTCGAGCTCAAAGCCACTCGGATTCCAGTGGCCAGAAACCGCTGGTGATTCGCCGAAAGGCTACCAGCTGAATGGACTGGTTCATCACAATCCCGGCAAAAGAGGGCTCTGTCTTCAACACAGAAAATGAAAGCTGTCTTCTCCTGAAAATCAAATAAATTAGAGAGAAACATTTGAGAAACACGTCACACAGGAATAGAAATTCATAGAAATATGAAAACTCAGCGAAGATCATTAAGCTTGTCATTTGATAATTAAAAAACTAAAATTGAGTATTTTACATATCAAGTAACTTCATCTAATATTCAAAAAACATCAAAAGGAACCCCTCATAGATTAACCCTTAATGAGTGGACAGAACCTGCATGACTCATCTTCTCATCGGCTAATGTAGGCCGCTTAGGTGTCTTTTGTAATTGAATTCAAGAAGAATGCCTCAACTACACACTCCCAGCTAGTCCCCTTTTCCATGGACTAACCCTCCATCTCTTTCCAATTTAACTTTTTTTCTCCACTATGAATCACCATAAACATCTCAAGATCCATTAAACACACAAATCCACAACGACTTTCTTGATTTGAACAAGGTATTAGAGTGGATCGACAATTGAATAAGATTTAGGAAAAAAGGTCCTCAGTAAGTTAATGCTCAAATATCTGCCAAAACACACCACAAGAAATTGATTCTACAATCTTCAGCAATGATTCCTCAGGGTTTTCCCCTTCTTATGTCTTCTTGGAACTCAAAATGAGTAGAATAAATAAACATACATGCTCAAATTCCATATTTTGCAAACACAAAACACTTAGCCATGGATAGATCACAAGTACAAATGGTTCACCTAATTGTAGAAAATTAAATTATTACATGTCAACTGAAAATATTGCCAACGGTGATAAAGAAAAGTACCTGGCATATATCACATGAAGGCAGCTTGTTGGAGAAGCACTGGAGAAGAAGCCTTTGGTGCTTGCTAGCAAGCTTATTTGCTGCGTGAACTTCTATGTCACATTTAGCACAAAGTGCAGCCTCATCAGCGCAACAAATCACTGTGGCGGATGCTTTCTCACAAACATCACACTGAATCTTCATCTTCCTTAGAAACAGACCAAACCTCCTCCTCTCTTCTACCAGATCCCCACCCACTTGGTTATGCCTTGTCTAGTTTCTTTCTACCTTTCAAGTGAACTCAAAATATGACAAGGTACAGTTAATGAGACAGCGAAACATATGTTTTCAAAGTAGCTCAAAAAACTGCCTGAAAAAGCTATGGGAACTTTGAGAAAGTGTAGGTAGAAATGGAAGATGGGAACTTTGTGAAGCTGGCCAAACACTGAAACTACCTTTCAAGATCACACCGAATCTAATAATCTTTTGTCCAAGAAAAAGCTGGCTAAACATCAAGAGAAAGAAAGAGTTTGGCCAAGAACAAAAAGGAACAAAATCAGAAGGAAAGAAGAGGAGAAACAATGAGAAAGTGTAGGGTAGAAATGGCAGATGCGAACTTTGTGAAGCACTGTATAGTGCAAGCAAGAATCTGTGGAAGATACGGTGAGAGGAGTGTTTGGAGGAGAAACTAAGAAGCTGATTGTGTGCAGATAAGGCTCGGAGATATTGGGAATCAAAAGCTCCTTGCAGAAGACATCAATGCATTGTGGGTCAGACCTCCATGTGTGGATGTAGTTTTGTCAGCAAAAGAGCAAGTACTCATTGTGTATGCTTAGAGGTGAATGAAGAGTGCAGCATAAATATCCAATCTATTCATGAATGTTCAATTTGATCCTTAAACTATTTATCTTTCCAGGTGGGTCTTCACGTAGTTGACAAAAATGAATCTTTTCAAAAAATGTAGTCTCAAGATTAGATTACGTAATTATTAATATGATTAAATGTTTATATAATAATTAATTTTAAAATTTAATTAAAATTAATTAAAAATATCTTTGTTAATAAAAAAATATTCTCCGGGCAATATGTATGTGTAAATTGCCATGACCTTTCCAGGTATACTCAAGAATTTGTCTTCCTCGTCTACAGAACCTTATCTGTCCTTTCTCCATTGAATTTAAACCGAAGTCACGGCTTGAGCTCTAACACACCACTTGTTAAAACCTTTCTGGTTCACACCTCTCTCCGATCAAGCCAAACCCTATCATCATGTCTAGTCATGGAACCATTCAGAGGCCAAGCACCGTGGCAGCACCAACCACGCCGACAGGCTGTCCTGAGGATTCAACAGGGAAGAAACTCGACGATTTCCGGCGTCCCGAATTCAGGCTAGTGTGCCCCCTCAGCATCCCGTCGAGCCCAGAAGCAGCTTCTCTCCGAATCATACAGAACTTAGCCCACTTTGCACTGTATTACACCCATTTTGTGTGGATTGTGCTCTTCATCACCCTCATCCCACAACGCAAGGTCTCTCTGATACTTCTGGTCATCATGACATATGTGGCCTCACTTTACCTCTTATTATTACGAGCCTGCCCTGCAAACTTTCATCTGCTCCGTAAGATTATCGACAAGAGAATAGTGCTTGGCTTGATAGTTATGGCAACCATGATTGAGCTCATAGCGACGAAAGCTGGCTTGCATCTTGTCATCACCTTAGCAGCCACGGTTCCTCTTGTTTTAACTCACGCTGTTTTTTGGGCTAGAAACGATTTCTGTGTTGAGAAGAGGGGTGCCGGAGGCGGCGGCGGAGGTGGCGGGTGTGAAGAATCGGTTCCTCTTGTTGACGAGTCACCGGAAATAGTGTGAGTGATGATCTTACTTCTCCTTCACTAATGGTCTGGTTATTTTCACACTTTTTTTCTTTTTCTTTGGAGGTGAATGAAGAGTGCAACATTAGTATCCAATCTATTCATGAATGTTCAATTTGATCCTTAAACTATTTATCTTTCCAAGTGGGTCTTCACGTAGTTGACAAAAATGAATTGCCTGTGGATGCAATTGAAAATAATCTAATACATGAAGTATGAGAACGAAGTTTACCCGTTGATTTTTTCTTCCCGTGGGGACTGTTTTGCACGCGCCTCCTGTGCACGTAGAGTAGACAAACTCGTCCAGCTGCTGGTTTATAATAAAAGGAAATTTTATAGAAAATCTTTGAAAAATTCTTATTGAATTGAATGAAATTATCAATACTGTTCTAGTTATCTCCAGTTTCTCTATTGAAATAGAATATTTTAGTTTTTAAGTGTTTCGCATGCCGTTTCGGGGTTATACTATTCATAAATAATTAATTATATATATATATGAAAAAAAATAAAATATTAATTTAACAAGTATAATTTAAATTCAAGATAAATTAATTTTAAATTATATTTTTTCCCTAAAACTATTTCTTTTCTGTAAAAAATATTTTATTTATCTAACAACTATATTTTAAATGGTGGTTGCATTCTTTAATTCTATTTTAATTCTCCATTTAGTTTTTTATTTATAAAATGTTACAGATTTCAATACATGCACTTATTGAAGAAGAAAATACATAATTTGACTTTCTTATTTTGCTTTGACTCTTTGTTTCTTCTTTCCTTTATTATAGAAGAGAGACTTGTTGAATTCTTTGTGATAGCTTTTTGTTTTTGTTGGAAAATATCCTTAAAAATAGTTTTTGTATTGTATTTGTTGAGTTTATTTTATTTAATGTTTTTCCTCCATTATTTCCTTACCAAAATTAATAAAATTATATTTTAACTATTAATTATTCCTTAATTATTTAATTGTTTATGCAAAAAAAATGAATATCTTTTTAATCTTAAATCTATTAATTAGTAATCAATTTTAATTCTCAAATTATTCACTTGGCATCGACAAATCACATATATTTCTTTTCATATATATAGAAAATTCCCCCCTCTCGCCTTGAAAAAAAAATCCAATGGAAAATATTTTATGATCTCTCATTTTTGACAAGTCAATGTTATTCAAAACCATATCCGTTTGTTTGCTGGAAAGTAGTTTTCTTTTGGAAAGTGAATTTCGATGTTTGGCAGTGTTATGAAAAATGAACTGGAAAACACTTTCTAGTGTTTATTTGTGTTATGAAAAATGAACTGGAAAATAATTTATTAATAAATTATTATTTTTTCAAGTTTATTAAAATAATGAGGAACAAATCTTACAAATTAAAAAGTTGAATGAGAATGAAATTGAAAAAAAATATAATTTCAAAAATTATCTCAAATAAAATAAATAATAATCAAAATAATAGAGATCAAATCTATTTTTTTTTTTAAAAAATGAAAGGTGAATAAATTAAAATAATAATAATTAACATTTCATAAATTATTTCAAATAAAATAAGTAACAATAAAAAAATAAGGACCAAATTTGATAGATAAAAAAATTTCAATAAAAAAAATGATAAGAAAAAAAGCAAATAGCAATTATAAAAATAAGGACCAAAATTAATATAAAAAATAAATTTTAAGAGATGGAATTGAAAAATAAATATTCAAAACAAATTATATATAGCAATCAAAGTTTGAGGATCAAATTTGATATAATCAGCAAATAATGATATTTCTAAATTTTTCACAACTTCCGGAAAGTGTTTTCCGCCCAAATTTTCCGGAAAACACTTTCCTGAAAACCAAGCCAAATTTTTCTTTGACTGGAAAGTGTTTTTCGTTGACCAACTTTCCAGAAGGCAAACAAACATAAAAAAGTTTGGAAAGTGGTTTCCCAGAAAATAAATTCCGGGAAACAAACACAGGTTAGTAATAAAAACTTAGAATTAAAAGGTTTGTTTTCTTTATAGTCTCGAATTCAAGTTCTATAGTTGCTAATATGATAGTAATTAATTTCAAGACTCGTAGATTAGTCAAAGTACACGCAAGTTAGGTTATAAACTCATATTAATAAAAAAAAAAATCCATATTAATAAAAAAAAATAGTGTCCAATCAACATGTATGTGTAAATTACTATGAACTTTCCAGGTAAACTCTGAAGAATTTTCTTCCTTGACTACAGAACCTTGTCTTTCCTTTCTCCATTGAATTTAAACAGAAGACACGGCTTGAGCTCTAACCCACCACTTACTTGATAAAACCTTTCTGGTTCACACCTCTCTCCGATCAAGCCAAACCCTATCATCATGGCCAGTCATGGAACCATTCAGAGGCCAAGCACCGTGGCAACACCGACCACGCCGACCGGCTGTCCTGAGGATTCGACAGGGAAGACACTCGACGATTTCCGGCGTCCCGAATTCAGGCTAGTGTGCCCCCTCAGCATCCCGTCGAGCCCAGAAGCAGCTTCTCTCCGAATCATACAAAACCTAGCCCACTTTGCATTGTATTACACCCATTTTGTGTGGATTGTTCTCTTCATCACCCTCATCCCACAACGCAAGGTCTCTCTGATATTACTGGTCATCATGACATATGTAGCCTCACTTTACCTCTTATTATTACGAGCCTGCCCTGCAAACTTTCATCTGCTCCATAAGATCATCGACAAGAGAATAGTGCTTGGCTTGATTGTGATGGCAACCATGATTGAGCTCATAGCGACGAAAGCTGGCTTGCATCTTGTCATCACCTTAGCAGCCACGGTTCCTCTTGTTTTAACTCACGCTGTTCTTTGGGTTAGGAACGATTTCTGTGTTGAGAAGTGGGGTGGCGGCAACGGCGGCGGCGGTGGTGGTGAAGAATCGGTTCCTCTTGTTGACGAGTCAACGGAAATAGTGTGAGTGATGATCTTATTACTTCTTTTTTCTTTTTTTATTGCTATGAAATGTAATAAACTTCATTAATAAAGTGGGGAAGGTGACCTTTGTGTTGTGCCAAACTTCGGCAATTACCAAGTCAAATCCACGGCTAAGCATGCGCCCATAGGTTTTTTTAGATGGATTAATTTATTTTTTTTATGATTTTAAATTCAAGTATTAGGGTTGCTAATATAATGGTCATTAAATGTTTATATCGTTGTTAATTTCATAACTCATGAGATTAATTGAGATACACGCAAATTATTTCGGATGTTAATAAAATAAAAATAAATATAAATAACGCCACAACCAATTGAGCAATGACTTAATTGACTAATCATTTTGTGGTTCAATTGAAAATTAATACTCTAAATATCTAAATTCATCTATGATGTCAATTTTCTCAAATTTGGACAAGACGAGTAACTCATATGGGATTTGACTAATCTAGACTAGGGTTGTTAATTTTGTTATGTTTTGGCTGAAATGATCGACATATTTTGTATCGGTTAAAAAATAAGATTAAATAATGACCTTTTTATCTCGGTTTAAATTCCAGCATGTTCTGGTTTTTCCGGCCAAATACCGGCTGAAATGTTCTGGTTTCGTTCTGCCCGTTCCGTTTCCTCCAAATAATGTTTTTTTTTTAATAATAAATAATTTTACAATATCAATTATATTTCTTAATCCGACAGTCAGATTGATATGAAATTTTACGAGGAGTCTCTTGACATATTTTTATATATTATGTTAAAATTTCAGAGCAATCAGAGAATGTAATGACCTTATAAGATTGATGATGACAGTCTCGTAATATTATACATGTTCATAATTTTGTTCAGAAAAATCATTTTTTTCCTTTTTTTTCCAATTACATATTTTTTTTTGTTTTTCTATAACAGGGGTGTCCTGGTTAGCCTTTTTAAAAAAAAAAAAACTCATTTCTAACAAATTTTATCAAAAGAGTTTTAGTAGTAGCAATATTCAATCTTTTTTTAGTGGAAAAAACATCTGTTTCAAACAAATTTTATCAATTATAATTTTACACATTGAATATTAAAATAATAAAATACAACACGCATAAAATTAATCAATTTTCTATATAGATAAAAAAAAACCAGCGCATCGCGCAGGCAATTCGCTTGTAAATAACTATAAGAAAAACTTTGGCAAAAACTGGCCCGAACATTAATAAAAATAAATAAATAAATAGCGCCACAACCAATTGAACAATGAGTTAATTGACTAATCATTTTGTGTTCCACTTGAAAATTAATATCCTAAATATCTAAAGTCATCTATGATGTCTATTTTTTCAAAAAAAAAATTCTAAAAAAATTATTAAATACCCCATTTATTATCATCTTAAAATTATAAAAGTTAAAACTTTCAAGAAAAAAAAAATCTTTACAAAGAATGTTAAAAGTCATTCTCGGATATAGGATTAAGATATCCAAACCTCATCCGATCAAATTTTAAATATCTATTCACATTTTCATTACCTAAATGCACATTTTTTTTTGTTTTTTTTAAATAAAAATACATCAGAAGGCTCTGAGTGTATTTTTTTAACATACTTTTTAATTAAAAAAAAATATATTAATTTTTAGTTTTGATATTAATACATTAAAATTATATAGAAAAGAAATTAATTTAATATTTTTAAATAAAATATAGTTTGAAAAGCATTTTTTAAAAAAGTAAATTGAAACTAAAAATCTAGCACAGCTGTAAGCTGCTGTATTAAAAAATAATTATAAATAAATGACATTCAAGATTTTTGAAAAATATTTTTAAAACATGAAAGAAAAATAAATGCTAGTTGAGCCACGTCTCCTTGCAGCTCAAATGGGTCTACCATGTATAAGCTTTCAAAACCATGACATCCGTGCAAAAGACAGAAAGCGCCTAGAAAGACAGAAAACTAGAAAGCTCAAGCAGCTGCTCGATCAATTTGAAGCAAAAAGGTGACAAATTTATCTCTCTAAAAAAATTTCTTCCCCCCCCTCACCCTGGTGTAAAAAATCTAAACTCTGTTTTGTATTATTGTTCTTGCAATAGAAATTTCAAAACCTTTACTACCATAATTAGGATTTGCCTGTAGAATTTACTTGTACTTGAGGAGGAATTAAGTGCGACTAAAGGGTTGGTGTTTGATTATATAGAAAACCCCGATTTTTATTCATGTTGGATTGCTTAGATGTGTAAAGTTTAGGTTTTTTTGGTGTTATTTTGATTTGGGGTAATTCAAATTTTGTTAGATTTGAATAGGGTTTTTGTGTTGTCTTATAAAGTCTTGATCTTTGAGGAGAACCCACTTTTGTTTGAGTTTTGGTGGATGTTTTGGTTGTGAAAAAGTTCTATCTGGTATTGCATTGTTGAGTAACTTGTGGTTTTAAAGAAAGGAAGTGAACAAGGGCTTTGTTATAGATGGGGAGGCCATTGTTTTATGAGATTATGGAAAAACCAGCAACAAGTTGTATAATCGGAATATGTAGTGCTATATGGTTTTATATACAGAAGAAAAATATCGGGTACTCTCATGTGGGATTAAGTTATGAAAATGCAGTTGAAGGGCACCATTGGAGGATAATTACTTCTGCCTTTTTCA
Source organism: Salix koriyanagi (assembly GCA_029228605.1). Classification (NCBI taxonomy): domain Eukaryota; kingdom Viridiplantae; phylum Streptophyta; class Magnoliopsida; order Malpighiales; family Salicaceae; genus Salix; species Salix koriyanagi. Next base: position 2,227,959 of record CM055343.1, on the reverse strand, counting down.
CATATCAGTGTTATTCATCTTGTTTTCAATATGAGCGCACTTTGGAGTCTAGGGGTTGTAGAACAGTTGGGGCACATTGGCCTTGGAGTGACTTATTATCTTCACTACACACTTGTGTTGATCGTATTGTCTGGGGCACTAGTACTGGGGATGTACCATATACTGATAGGAAGATTCAAGCTAGAATATTTTCGGAGAGTGACGGCTGTTGGGTTACTCTTGTGTTGTATTTTGGGTGGATGACAATTCTTTCTGTGAAGCAACCATCCTCGAAGCTGAATCTTTTTGGATTCCTTTCACTTCCTATCAGTTTTGCGCCTTTTGAGTCACTGATTTTTACATCAATTATTGTTCCACAAGCAAGTTTTCTCGGCCATTTATCAGGAATTGTTGTTGGATATGCTATTGCATGGGGTTTGATTCATGGGATGAACAATTTCTGGGCAATATCAATGCTCGGATGGATCGTGCTTTTTTCTGTGATCAGTTTGAAGCGGTCAGGCGCTTATGGTTTCGACTTTATTGAGATTGAATCTGTTATGGATACTTCACTGCCTTCTGTGCGTTTTCCTGGAACTGGTAGAACCATGCAGATGAGTTCACTACCAATTCAAGGTGTTGAAATCGTTTAACTTCTGTTAAAGATGCCATCCCCATTTGTTAACTAGGGGCTTTACTTTCTGAAGAGTCAAATCTCGATCCTAGTTAATTATGCTCTGTCAAACTGGACTTTTGCACTGGGATTTGTCGCATCTTCCTGGCCATCAAAGTTTCAAGCTGGCACTCATTTCTGCTGTAGACTTGCCTATTTACAGGTGCAGCTTTCTCATTCAGTCATTTACTAGAATGGTAAATGCTTGTTGTAGACAAATGTGGTTTGAGATTATCAACCATTGTTTTGCCCTCTAGTTCTTTGTTTGATGCCCTGCTGGATTTCTTCCTTTTGAAATTCTTTGGTCATCTGATCTCGTGATTATCTTTTTGGTTAGACACAATATTATTCAAGAAATGATGAAAAGGAAGTTGTTCATAGATCCATTGTAATGCAATGAAGATATTAAAAACTGAACATGCTTTTTTGTATTCAATCTTTTGTGCTTCAATTGTTGATCAACTCTTTACTTGCAGTTTTCACCCTGACCATTGTTTGACCATGATGCATAAGTTTTTTTGTTTTTTTTGTTTTCCTTCTGGATGAATGCTTACTTATAGTTATTTATTGCATAAATCAATGGATAGGGCATCTATTCACAACAAAGTTGTCAATATCGATTCGGTTGGTGTTTTATTTTTTCAATTAGAACGGAATGTTTCGGTTTCGGGTTCGGCTCGCCATTTCGGGGTTGTATTTTTTATGTGTGTATATAAAGATAAAATTATTTAGAACTGTGCAATTTAATATAAAAAAGACAATAAAATGATTTTTTTGAATAAAATTATGAACATGTATAATATTACAAGAATGCTATCATCAATCTCGCAAGATCATTATATTTTCTGATTGCTCTGAAATTTTAATGTATATATATATAAACTTCTTATAAAATTTTATCTCAATTTAACGGTCGGATTAAAATTATAAATAATTGATATTGTAAATGATTTGTTATTTAAAAAAAATACTATTTGGCCGAAACGGAATGGACAAAATCGAAACTTGAATGTTTTAGCTAATATTTGGTCGAATAATCTGGAATGGGATGAAATTTAAATCGAGATAAAAACGTTGCTGTTTTATCTTGTTTTTTTAATTGATATAAAATATTTTGACAGTTTCAAAAAATCAATCGAAACAAAATGAAACTATCAACGCAACGCTGTGATCATTATAAATCATTACATGCGAAGTCACGTTCAATTTAGACTTGGGGAAGCACTATTTCCTACTTAGCTATGGCCAAAAAATTGCACTATTTCAATGGAATGAGACTTTCCTTCCATTTTTCGTCTGAGATTTTGATGAATTCTTGGATTGCTCATTTACAAAGCACCCAGCTCTGATTTGGTAAACAAAACACTTGCTGAATGGAGTGATGGCAGTTAATATACTCAACTTCAATGTGGGGGTCTCCTGCTGGTTCTCATGGATTCTTTTTGCATGGAGATGACTTTCCCAGTTTCCTTGAACTCTCATTGTTGAATGTCCTTATCATTTAGCCTTCAAGTATTTCTTGATGGAACAATTAGATCAGCTGATTTTTGTTGCATGCTGGATTATGTATTAAATAGATTTTATTTTATTAATATGTAGAAATGCTTTTCAGCTTGAGCTGGCTAAGAAATACTATTTATTTTTTCAACAAAAATCTTGAAACTTAGGTTTTTACCACAAAATCATACACTAGTGTAAGGTCTTAAAGCTAATTTAGACACAATTCCAACTTGCCAAGAAGTCACCATGTAGTAGTGTTGAAGTTATTTTTGAAAATACTTCTCGTTCAAGAATATATTAAAATAATTTTTTTTTTAAATTAGTTTTGATATCAACACATGAAAATGATCTAAAAACATTAAAGATATTTAACTTAAAGTAAAAAATAAAAATATATATTTTTTTATTTTAAACACTTTTAAAACACAACAATGCTAAAGAGAGTCTAATAGCATAAATGAAGTGCAAATATTTTTGTGGAAATAATACCTTTGAATTACAAATGTTTCAGAATAAGCTATCAACAAATTCAATACTTGCCAATAAATAACAGGACTCATTGACTGCTCTGCCATATAGAATGTTCATAGCAACAACAAATCCAAAGAATAAAATGGCACGATTAGGACCAGCAACCAAGCAGTTTAATGCAGTGAACATTGGATACTTGTTACCGCATAAATCATCCTGCGATATCTAGATTAAGCTACTCCAACAGCCACATAAACACTGTCCACCAGGATTATCTGATTCATCTGCGAATATTAGTTCATCAAAGGATAACAGTTAAAAGAAATATGGATGCCAATTTTAGAGCCAGCAAGGCAAATAACATTGATAAGAAATGTATCACAAGCATGATGCGAAAGTCTCTGGAACGTTTCTGAAAAGATATTTGATAATAAACAAGAGCCTTCAAAAATCTGTCACATAAAGTTTCTGCACTTCACTTTATAAAGAATATCTTACAGCTTTACTCAATCTTTAACTAATTGCACAAGATGGGCAGGATAAGTTGGATGTGTTAAAAGTACCATCTCACCTAAAAACTTAAGCTCTTAGGTAAAGCCCTTAGAATATGATTTATACTATTCTCTAATACACTCTCCTCAAGTGAAAGTCTTTTGAGTTTGAAACTTGCACAGACCCACACTATCTTGTGCTTGATTTTTATCAAATAGAATGGAGATGATGAGATTTGAACTCGTAACCGTTGGGTCAACAAGGCTCTGATACTATGTTAAGGAACCATCTCACCTAAAAAGCTTTAAACTCTTAGGTAAAACCTCATAATATAATTTATATTATTCTCTAACAGGATACAGTTATTGAGACATGGTACGTGTGGGATTACAACCAACTTCTAGAGTAACAAGATTTTGTATATTAGGGAAATGATCTTGGGCATGGACACAGTTGATTGACTTTCATCAGGAAGAGAATTTTCCAAAGCATGGACTGTGGAGTGGGATAGAGAATGTGGTGATTGAGAATACTTGCATAATACTCAACCAAGACAGAATTTGACTGGAAAACAGTAATTAACAGAAAGGAAGAACAACACTAGTACTGGTATTAGAAAGGGAAAGGAGGGCGTGAGAACAGATTTGGAGATTTCAGGCATTGGATGGTTTTGCATGCTATACAAGTATCATAAGTTAGTGACCTTCCAGATGATGGAAACGGATCATAGATTGCATGCATATTAGGTTTAAATATTGTCTATCAGCATATGTCAATATGACATACAAATGAAGAATTTCTGAAAAGACAGATTTCTATGAATAAAGCCACCATGACATTATAACAGTTTTCTTGTGATGCAAACCAAAGATACTATTGAAAACTTGAGATCTTTTTTGTGAGCTCACTTTTACATGGCCCGAAAAAACCAAAATTTAAACCTTGACTCATTCAAATATAAGAATATGAAGGTAATTGCAATTTACAACCCTTACCATTTCTTTGTGTCTTCACTGCCCTCTTTGAGCTCAGAAGTTTCATTATCATGGACTGCGCCAACGGTAGAAATGTTTTCTTGAGCACCTGGCACGGGATGAAGTAGTTGAGAAAACCCCTGTCCAATTGACTTCCATAAGCGGGTTGGCAATGAGGACTGCAAATTATCAGTACTTCCATATGGTGACGGTTCATATAAGGAAGCACAAGCAGGGTTTAGATCAGAAAATCTGAAGGCGCCTAATAGTCGTTCTGGAAGCTCTGACTCACTCTGACCCTCAATTAGAAAAGCCAGGTCAACAGTCAACATTGAGATGTAACCAAATGCCAAATGAACTATTGCACTTGCAACCATTGAGGATCCGATATCCACATCCACTTCGAAGAAATTCTCTTCAACACAGTACTTGCAAGAAAGGGCACGCCCAATTATGCACACAGCCTGCTCTCCGACTGCCTTTCTTACTATCCAGGGGCCTTTGACAATGTTGGCAATCAGTTTAAGCCTTGAATTTTTAAACCCATCATCGCCATTCAAGAACTGGTCAACTAAAGATCCCTCAGGAAATTTGCTCTGTTGCTGCAAAATACGCCACAGCACTATAGTTGTCCTTACCCGGGAGTTGTAGATTAAATGCCCAAACAAAAGGCTTATCACCATCTGGAAACTCTTCATCAATAGCCTTCCTCACACGGTTCTTTCGATTCTTCAAAACCTCTGCAATCTTAGTAGACCCTTTAATCCAGTCAAATCCGAGAGGCCTTAAAAGATATTCACCACCAGGGATTTTAGTCTTAGTTGTCAAATACTCTGGACCTCTTACCATGAAATAGTCACCAGGGTGGAGACGCCCAGCCATTTGAACAATTATCCGGATCAAGTAGTGGAACAGCCCCCTCTGATTTCACTCTCTCTAACCATTGATGCTCCCCATCACCGAGGCTGGCCATATGGCTCTGTTTGGAACAAACATATCAATTAACCAAACGTGACAAAACAAAACCAATAATGTGAAAGATCAAACATGTGCAATCAGTGGCACAGTTCTATACATGCTCCTGCCAACTCTGTGAAGATAAAAAGCACCCTCACATCATAAAAGCAAAACATGCATTGAAATAACTAAACACTACTCTCTCAAACCCATCAAAACATACCCAGATAAAGAGCACCCTATTTTCAGAGTCAAGAATCTCCATACTACATTAGTCACTACAAAAAATTTCTTTAAAAGGGTTGTTGTTCTATGAGCTTTTATTGACCTGAATAAATATCTCATCACCAAGAACTAATAATTCATCGCATATATCAACAAGTATAAGTGATAAGCTTTGGTGCATATAGTTATATTAACACAATTTTCTTGGAAAAAATGTTTCCAAATCTACCTTGCTTTCATGGAAAAAAAAATTTCACACGAACCAAACACACAACAGCATGATTAAAACCAGCAAAGAAACACCACCAAACCAAAATCCACAGCATTTGCCCATGAAAGTAAACTACTCTACACCAATTAAAACTCAAACCGCAAAAAAAAATCAACAAATTATCAAAACCAAAAGAGCCACCTTTAAACAAAACAAAACCCACCAAATAAACATGCTATTATCTACGCAAGTGTAAATTTCGCAAGAAACCCACAAAGGGTAGCTTTAAAAGCCTACCAGATTTGAAACCCAAAACATAAATCACTCAATAACTACAATCCACACAAACCAGAAAAAATAATAATCAGAAACACCAAAGAAATTAAGCTACAAAAGCAATTAAAACCACAAAGTTCTAACCTTTTTTGTGGAGAAGACAACGGCTCACTCAAAGAATCAAGATTTCTACAAAAAACCCAAATTAGAAACAGATACATAAAGGGTTTTGTCTGCTTGATTTGTCTTGCAAGGAAACTTCAAAGACAGCCTTCAATAAAGGTTAAAAGTTGTTTGCTTTTCTTTTGTTAGATTTTGATACTCCTTCCGAGGAAAACTTGCTATGTTTGTTATTTACTGAAAGACTGACTAAAGCAGTTAAATCTTTGAGAGTGAGAGATGATTATGAGTCTATGACATGAAGGAGAGCTACCGGATAAACCAGTATCGAGTAACTCTTTGACAGATTTAATGATGTTGACCAATCAGGAAAACTCCACGTCTCACGGGCTCCTTTCATAATCTGACTCAAGTTCGATGAATTAAAACTAGACCGATTAAAAACTAGACCGATTATAAATTTATTTTGTCCTCTTTTTAATCTATTAACTCACTCAAGAAAAGTTTATTAAAATTCATATTTTTTTGTGTTTAAATTCACTTTTAAAATTTTAAAGAATTTTTATTAATTTTATTAATATTTTTATTATATGTTGATAATCTGATATAAAAAAATAATATTTTTAAAAAACAAAAAAACAATGCTTTTTTAAATAAGAAAAACATTGAAAGGAAATTACATACAGGTTCACGAACCTAAAAACAGTGTTCTTTCAGCTATTGATGGACAAGAAAAAGGCTGAAAAAATGTCTTCCAACATATCATTCCTCCCCTACCACTTTCTCCAAGCGATCTTCCTTCAACTCCCAACAGGAACTCCTGGAGGGTGCTGGTACTTCTGCAAGTCACGGCTACAAATTCCTTCGGACACTGATTTTTCTAGACTTCATAGATGATTTTCTAATTTAGTAATTCAACTTCAACATTCCAGCTCGTCACGATCCGCAAACCTCTATTTTTCTTGATTAATCTAACTAGGCTGCTGCATTGGAATTGGGTTCCGAGCTTTCATCAGAACTTTTCGGTATCTTTCTTCCAATTCGAATTTGTGCTTTTGATTTTGAGATTGAGAAATTTATTTTATTCTCATTACCGCCGGATTCTCGAGGTAATTGATAAATCAAGGGTAGGTGTAGGATTATTTGAAGACTCTTTCTTTTTGTAGTTATAGTATTGTGAAATTCAGAAATCTACGACGGTGTGGATGATGATGGAGTATGGTGTTGTGTAGTGGAGACAAAGACAACCTGGAAAGTGGTTCTAGGCTGGAAAGGTGGAGGTGAGCTAGAAATGGGGTTTGGTAGTTCCCCCATTTTCACCATACATATTGGGACTCACAAGAGAAAAAATAAGCAGCACAATGAAGTGCATCAGGGCAAGCAGTAGCTGTAGCAGCAGAGAGATAGATAGAGAGATGTGAGACCATCACAGAGAGTGGGATTTAAGTTGAGGTTTTCCTCCTCCTCCTCCATTGTTGTAGATTGTAGTTTTTCTTCTCTATAAAATGAATTTGGCTGCTCGGCCTGGACATAGAAGATTGCTGAACCACATAAAATTGTTGTGTTCTGGGCATCAATCACAGTGTTGAGGGAACTTGGACTAAACTGCCTGTATTTGATCCCAAAATTAGATGCTGGCATTCATTGGATGTTTAAATGATAGATTTCTTAGAGAATGGGAATCATGCATATCCATCCTGCTAGTCCTTTTCAGCTGCAATATGATCTCTGTACTATATTTAAATTAGTAGATGGGTTCTTGTTTTTATGCTGATCATTTATTGTTTCAAATAACATACAAGTAATTGACATGTAATTCAGATTAGTTGATTGATGGATTTGAAAGTTGTATAGTTCCTGGAAATCTAGGATAATTATGCAAATACAAAGACACATTTGTAAATGTATTTGGTTAAAGAGACAACGATGGAGACATAAAATAAATGTCTCTAATACAGGTTTTGATTGACTTTCTATACTTTCAAAACATGAAGCACATGTCATGGTATAAAAAAAAGCTTTATCATGATGAGGCTTATCCTCTGCATTTGTCCTATAAAATATGTTTTGTACAAATTGCATTGCTTGTGTATGCAGCCAACTTACTTTCATCACTAGTTAAAAAGATTCCATTCATGAAGGCGATGCTTACATTTGAATGTTTTGATTGAATTAGATTTATGGATAAAATTCTATTCAGTTGCCACAGGGAAATCTTAGTTTCTGGTCTGTATCTCAACAATAAGAAGAAATGCAAATAACATGGCCAACAATAGACAACCTACTTCTGAACTCAATGAAATCACAAACACTGCATGCTCTCAACTTCCTAACATATGAAAATCAACTAGGTTGTATCCTCATGATCCACCATTTACCCTCACTAGATATTTCTTCACCACAACACATTCTTTCAACCTAACCAAGCTCCTCGAGATGGAGAAGAAAGGATCACAAAGATATGGGACTTTGTTGCAGCATCCACTTCTCCTAGTCCTTGCTTTAGCTATAAGTTTTGTTATAATGGATCCTTTTAAAATAGGGACCTTTAGGAGACCATGATTTCAAGCCTGTTAAGCATGACCTTGCACCTTACAAGCAAGTCATGGAAAACTGGCCTAGAGACAATAGAAGTCGATTAGGGTCTGGAAACTTGGAGTTTGTCGATGAAGTTTTCGGCCCTGAGTCGTTGGAGTTTGACAGCCTGGGGCGAGGCCCTTACGCAGGTTTGGCCGATGGACGTGTTGTGAGGTGGATGGGAGAGGATGTCGGATGGGAAACCTTTGCACTTGTTACCTCAAACTGGTGAGTTCTATCAATGACCAGAGAGAATATGTATTCCTCTACTCTGAAATTAACCCACTTCATATCTCAACAAATCAAGAGGATCATCAAGTTCATGTAGATGATTTATAACTTGGATATACAAAACATTTTGGCTTTTGTAATTGAGTATATATCAAGTAATCAAGTTATTAATTAAGATCAATAAGCTAGTGAGTCAAATCAAAGAAACCTGGAACAGGAATTTGTTCTCTCTTTTACTATCTCCTTATTGATATATGCTAACTGTTCTTTGAATTGGCTTTGAAAGGTCAGAGAAACTTTGTTCTAGAGGAGTTGACTCAACCACATCTAGGCAATGGAAGCATGAGAAACTGTGTGGTCGCCCACTAGGTCTAAGGTTCCACAAAGAGAGTGGAAATTTGTACATTGCTGATGCTTATTATGGCCTTCTGGTAGTTGGACCTGAGGGAGGGATTGCCACTCCTTTGGCAACTCATTTGGGAGGAGACCCAATACTCTTTGCGAATGACCTTGACATACACAGGAATGGATCCATCTTCTTTACTGACACCAGCAAAAGATATGACAGAGTGTAAGAGCACACAAAAATGGAAGATTTGGCTATTTCTGTACAATTTTGGAGCTGTTAATAGGAATTTGTTTTGCAGGGACCATTTCTTCATATTGTTGGAAGGAGAATCCACTGGTAGGCTTCTCAGATATGACCCTCCTACCAAAACAACTCATGTAGTATTGGATGGCTTAGCATTTCCAAATGGAGTACAGCTATCCAGGGACCAAACTTTCATTGTCTTCACTGAGACCACCAATTGCAGGTAATGTGCATACATCCTTGTAATTCCACAAGATTTTTACAATTTCCTTACATAAATACTGAGATGTTTTATGATCCAACTCAATTGTTTTGACGAATGACTAAAATGCAACCAAACCAGTACTCCATTCAAAGATTGCACTTTGAACATCATGGACATTAGAACTTGATGAGTAGGTGATAACAAGCATGATCATTTTGTTTAGCATGCATGGCAATGCCACAGGCTAATGAAATACTGGCTGGAAAGGACCGAAGACAGGAAGGGTGGAACTTGTCGCAAACCTGCCTGGTTTTCCAGACAATGTGAGACTTAATGACAGAGGCCAATTCTGGGTTGCAATAGATTGCTGCAGGACAGCAGCACAGGAGGTTCTTACTCACAATCCATGGATGAAGAGTGTTTATTTCCGGTTACCGATCCAAATGAGGTACTTAGCATGGATGATGGGCATGAAGATGTACACAGTTGTATCCCTCTTCAATGAGAATGGAGAAATCTTGGAAGTTCTTGAAGATCCAAAGGGTGAAGTAATGAAGCTAGTGAGTGAAGTTAGGGAAGTAGAAGGGAAGCTGTGGATTGGAACTGTGGCTCATAACCATATTGCTACCCTCCCTTATCCTTAGCACCAGTAGCACAAATCCTGATAGTTATTTTGTTTATCTGTGGTGTGCTACTTGTTCCCTTTGATTTGGATTTTCCTTTATTTAGTAATGGTTTAACAAATTGCGGCCACCTTTGTCTGTGATTAATGTTGTTTTTTAAAGTGTTTTTTGTTCAAAAATACATCAAAATGATATGTTTTTTTTTTTTTAAATAATTTTTGATATCAGCACATTAAAAAAATGATCTAAAAATACAATTTTTTTTTTTAATTTAGAGTAAAAAATAATAATAAAAAAATAATTTTTAAAAACACTTTCTCAACGCATTTCCAAACACTCCGTTTAAATTTTGAGTTTCTTGAATCAATTTCTCAAGAAAAAAACAGATCAAGTTTGATAACTAGAATTAGATGTATAAATAGTTATTGATATGCTCGAATTCAGTCACTTTATGAGAGGATTTTTTTCCCTATAAAAATTAACTCCAAATAATACAAATGAAAATTGATTTCTAACTACCTCTCCTCTCAAGATAAATCATTCTCTGCATAATTAAAAAATGATTAGTGATAATCTTACAAAAATTATATCCCAAATCATTCCCTTCTAATTTACATCAAATGGATGAATCTAATTCATAGAATCTTTAATAAAGATTGTCATCTCTTCATCATCATCATTCATGAACACCAACCTAAGTGGCAAATCAACTAGAGTTTTTAGGTTTGTTTTTTTAGTGTTTTTCAAAAATATTTTATAATATTTTTAAATTATTTTTAATGTATTGATATCAAAAATATTTTTTATAAAAATAAAAAATTATTTTGATGTATTTCTAAAAAATATATTTTAAAAAAACAATCTTAACTATATTCTCAAATACATGTTTAGTCTAAAAATATGTGCTTATAGTAATAAACATGTATTACATATATTTTATGAGATATATTGCAACACCTAGTAAACAAATAAATTATAAGTTTGAATTTTAATTAAGACAAAAACTTTTGGGTCATGAGATATAAGATAATGGTGTGTTTGAAAAAATAGTACAATTTTTTTTTAAAAAATTATATTAAAATATTTTTGTTTTAAAATTATTTTTGATATTAAAATATTAGAATAAAAGAAATTAATTTTAAAAAAATAAAGATATACAAAACTCGCGGGCCAAACAGCCCTGAAGTGTCATAAACATCCAACATGGAAAGATGAACATAGGACGTCAGCTCATCATCCTTAACCAAACAAAATCTTATATAAAAAAGATTCGAAACTTTGCAACTCAATCACCATATTCTATCCATCAATCAATTATGCATAGACTCATTTCACTTCGTTCCAAATCCAATTCTCTTAAATCTTTGTTTAATCCTTTGAAATCACCTCAAAAACACTCAATCTCTGCAGACGGGTCTTCTTGTTTCCATCAAAGCTGGAGTCTTTTAGCCTCAAAAGGATGTTTCAACTGGGTTTCCTCATATGGGCTTTGGAAAAATTGTGCTACGATGACGAATTTTCAGAAAAATCAAGGTTTTGTTAGGAGGTTTAGTAGTGAAGCTCAAAGGGAGTCTATTGAGTATGATGTGGTGATTGTTGGTGCTGGACCGGCTGGATTATCAGCAGCAATTAGATTGAAGCAGTTGTGTAGTGAAAAGGATGTGGATTTATCAGTTTGTGTTGTTGAGAAAGGCCCTGAAGTAGGTATTTGTCTAAATTGCCGGTGGTATTTTTGGCTTTTGAAATTGTATTAGTGTTAATAGAGCTTTTGAAATGAGTTTATTTAATTGTCTTTGATTTTATATCTATATATATATATATATATATATATATATATATATATTTGCAGGTGCTCATATCTTATCCGGCAACGTGTTTGAGCCCCGAGCACTGGATGAACTTCTACCGCGTTGGAAAGAGGAAGAGGTAATTTTTCATTGATTGTCTATGGCATTAGTTGCAATTCTTGCCATTATTTTGAAGGTTAATGTGATATAAGATTTGTAATCAAGAATAAATACAAGAATCATACAGTTTAGGGGAATGTAGAATGAAGCTCCATCTCGCAAATGTTTCTTACCGGTTCTTCATTGATTAAATGTAGTTGATTTGTGTTTCCAGTTGGATGAAGGATTCAATTAGCAATAAACTTTTTATTGAATATGTAATATTTCTAGCAGACTTTATTTGGGTTCCAGATATATTTATGATCCCTTTTATTTTCTGAAATTTTTTGCTTGGTGTATAAACCTGACACTAATTGTGCAGTGCAGCTTTTAGCTGTGCTAAAAAGGTACACTGAAGTAGAATCGATGCAATGCAAAATGTATCACCACCACTTACCTTTATTTATTCTTGTATGAATTCTTTGCTAATCTGGGTTTGCAGGCACCAGTCAATGTCCCTGTATCTTCTGATAAGTTTTGGTTTCTTACAAAGGATCGTGCCTTTTCTCTTCCATGTCCTTTTGATAACAAGGGGAATTATGTTATAAGGTAATTAATGTGATGTCCTTCTGTTTTGCCTGGAATATTTGTGTGATGATGCAAATCTGATTTTACACGATTCTGAGTGGTTTCAAATCCTGTTTCTTTAAGATTTTATCTTTGTTTCCTTCGCATCATGGATGAATTCTTGAGAATTTATGCAATTTACCTGAGAACAGTTTTGACAAATAGTCAAAGTGAGTACTTGATAATCTTTTATGTATATTAAATGTTTCTGTTGGGCTGGGCCTTATACAGTTCATGCCATGGTCATAAAGTTTTTTTTTCCTGATTTTCTGAACAATTTTATTTAAGTTTGATTATAAGTCTATGGTGGAGTCATTGCAGCCTAATTGACACACTGCATGTGATTGTGAAACCAGAAAGGATGTATTTCTGTGGAGTAACCACTTCTTGACTTGAATTTGAAATTGATTCTTTTGCATTGTTGGTTCACTTCTTTGGAAAGGAAGCTGGTCATGTAATAGAGTCTTACTTGCTTGCAAGGACTTTTAGGTCATCTTATTGCATCCTAAGTTATCTAACTAAATTGTCTCTTCCTTTGTCTCTATTTGACCACAGTTAGTATTTGCACTGCAACTCTTCTTTTTATACTCTGTCAGTTCATTGTTATTGTGGGTCATCTGATGCAGTTTAAGTCAATTAGTGCGTTGGATGGGGATAAAAGCTGAAGAATTTGGAGTTGAGATATATCCTGGCTTTGCAGCAAGTGAGGTACAGTTAGTTTGGCTCTCCTATTTTTCTCAACAATTATATCACTGAAGGAATGTATTTACAAGTTATGCAATTTTACCAGATCTTATATGATGCAAATGACAGTGTTGTTGGCATTGGAACTAACGATATGGGAATTGCCAAAGATGGTTCTAAGAAGGATACTTTTCAACGTGGTGTAGAACTGAAAGGTCCGACACCCTCTGTTATCTAAATCCTTAAAGTCTTTCTAGATCTAAGGTGGTTTTTCAGAGTACTGTTTCCTATGTTTAGTTTCAGTTAACAACGAAGAATTGGACAAAAAATGTACTTTCTTACCTCTTCTCTCTAGCATTACTATATGGAATTTAATAATGCATCCTATGAGCATTTCTATTACAATCAGGACACATGACTTTACCCTTTTGGGTTTTCTTTTCAATAAGGCCACAGACTACTCTTAGCTTCCAAACAAAATAAGATGTCAATGCTGCCTTTCCCTCTTAAACAGCCATGAAATGTGAGCTAACCTGTCATTTTCCTCAATGCCTTTAGATACACCTCGTATGGTCATTTAATCATGCTCATTTGTTACACATAGCATATTTCAATCTAGTATATATATATATTTTTTTTCTGAGAATGACTAGTATTAAGTTTTGTGGTTTCATTAATGGTTATGAGGGTGACATGAACGTGCAGGTCGCGTAACACTTCTTGCTGAAGGTTGTAGAGGATCTTTATCAGAGGTTTGTAGGAATAAGTATTTATCTGTAGTAGACACCATTAAACTTCTGAGCTAACATGCTGATAATTATGCTAAGGCCGGTCTCATATTCGTTCTAACAGAAACTAGTTAAAAAGTACAAACTGAGAGAGAAGGGGCATGCTCAACATCAGACTTATGCTTTAGGAATTAAAGAGGTAAGCTATCTTCAAGCAAATTTTATGCTCTATTGTCTTTTTTAACTTTTCAGATTTCTATCTGTCCTTTCCCTTTGAGATAAAAAGCATCAATTTTCCTTGTGTTTACACTAGGAATTGTAACATTCAACTACTTGTATAGCCGCTTAGGTTAGATATTTTAATAGAATTGTAGTTGTTGCAATTGTCCTTGTTTTCATTATTAGTTCATGGTATCCTTCAAATATGTTTTGACTGTTATTGATGGATTTTCTGAAGGAAATTTTCTTGGTTTAATGGCATACATGAAGTCTAATCAGAACCCTTTTCACTCATCTAATTTTTTTAGATCTGTTATTTGATTGGTTCGATCAGGTTTGGGAAATTGATGAGAGCAAGCATAAACCTGGTGCTGTTCTACACACATTAGGATGGCCTTTGGATCAGAAAACATATGGGGGGTCATTTCTGTACCATATGAAAGATAGGCAGGTAACGTGTTTTGATCAAACTTTAAAAACAAGACGAGTGTTTTGAGTGTTGTGTTTCTTGCCAGATTTGTATTTCATTCTTTGTCCTGCAAATGTATTTGCTGTTCAAGTTTCAAAATCTTTTGACAATACTGTTCTTTCAACAATTTCTCACCTTGGAGCTTATTTATCACCATTATTTTTTGATAACTAAATCTCATCATTATATTTACCTTGATTGATTGATCAAACAGCTTTCAATCGGTTTGGTGGTTGCTTTGAATTATCACAATCCTTACTTGAACCCTTATGAGGAATTCCAGGTGAACCAAATTTATAGATCTTTTGTCAAGCTTTCATTCAATATCTCCCATTTTATATGTAGGGCATATGCACATGGATCTAGGTTATCATATCATTTAATGCTTCCCCAGGTTGCTTGTGCTATAAAATAGTCAAGAAATGCTGTCTTATATTTCTGGTTTTTAACTTGCTCTTCCATGGAGCACTAGCTCTAGGAATCTTACTCAATTCCCACTTATTGGCTTTTGTTCTTAGAAATTTAAGCATCATCCTGCCATCAGACCCCTTCTGGAAGGGGGAACTGTTATCCAATATGGGGCTCGCACTTTAAATGAAGGTGGTATTCAGGTGAGTCAGTAAACTCTAATTTATGGGTGGCTTGCAATTTCAGTTAGTAAAATGCAATTTTTGTGTGCCAAAAACAATGATATACAAATCTCTTGAAAGTTGTCCATGTTTGACACTTAAATTTAGAAGGATGCAATTCCAAAAGTTCACATAAACCACTGATCAAACTGTCATGGATATATGGGGCATTACATCTTCTGTTCATAATTAAATGCTATACAATAATAATATGATGCTAGTTAAATTTCAGTCTATTCCGTATCCAGTTTTCCCGGGAGGAGCAATTATTGGATGTTCAGCTGGTTTCTTAAATGTACCAAAAATAAAGGGAACACACACTGCAATGAAATCAGGTACCAACCGCATTAATTATACAGTTCAGCTTATCTTTGCCTAACTTTCCTATTTAAGTATGTTCTGATTAGGGCATGTTAATCAATTTAATGAACCATATGATAATGCAAAGTTTGAAGTAAATACTGTTAGAACACTTTAGACTGGAAAGTTACTTCAAAGGTTGCAGTAAATAGATAATCTTTCTAGAGTATATCCATTCATGGTTGTACTATGAATCTAGTTTTTACCATCTTTCCAGAGTTTTCAGAATATTACCATCCATCTTTTCGGTAACAGTGAACGTCTAATTCATTTTTCTTTCTTACTTCATATAGGAATGCTAGCAGCAGAAGCAGCGTTTGGTTCTCTTAGGGAAGGAACAAGCTTGGAATCTTATTGGGAAACTTTAAGGAGTTCATGGATATGGGATGAACTCCACCGAGCTCGAAACTATCGACCTGTATGTGCACCAATTCAACCCCTTTTTTTCATTACAAACAATGTTCTGTTTGTTCTATAAGTAGGCCTGTATACTAGTGTGAGCTCGGTACTTAACTTATATGACTCTTCTAATTGATGAAGGAACCTCAACTGAGCATACATATGTTACCTCAATTATTTATTTCATAGATTACTATAGCATGAAATATCATAGACTCGTAGTGGACAGCATATGAAATTCTGTTTTAAGCTGTTATCAGTTAGTCAAACACTAGTGAAACCACTGTATGTTCATTCTGCTTAAGGCTGTATTTACACAGTGCACAATGATTAATATGGTCCCTTAATTGTACAAAAACTATTGGTAATAGGGAGTTTAATTGAGTAAATAAGAAAGGGTGTTTGTTTGAGTTGCATAAGTAGTGAACTCTTTCATTCTAAAATATGATTTTATTGCTGCAGGCTTTTGAATATGGGATTATTCCTGGAATGGCCTTTAGTTCATTAGAACAGTAAGATTTCACCTCACTGGTTTTGTACTTTAATCATTTATTGCTTGACTTTATGACCTTTTAAAAAATTTCTAATTATGTAATAATTTTTCTTTGCAATCTCATTTAGCTGATTTTTTTTCTGCCTGGCAGCTACATACTGAAAGGAAGGTCCCCATTCACGCTGAAACATGGGAAACCTGATCATGAGGCAACAAATGTAAGAAGACACTTCTTAGGAAACAGTTTGTTCTATCACACATGATATTTTAATTTCTTCAGCAATCGAACACTGCAAAGATGGGGAATATAGTTTGCCCATCCTATGTTCGTTGCTTCAACATCATCACTTTTGCTTTAGTGATGTGCTCAATAAATAAATGTCAACGGAGTTACTCTCTGAGTTCTATCTGTCAAAAAGAGTGAAGAGCAAATGGACTGAGAGAAGTGGAAGTTAACTTTTTCTCTCTTTTATTATTTTTGAGATTAACTAACACTATAAATTTTTATTATAGACCAAGAGTAAGAGATGGAACAATTGAATGCTGACTGATGAACCCCTGTATCTGCAGGCTGCACGGTTACACTCTCCAATTGAATATCCAAAGCCTGATGGGGTTTTGTCTTTTGATGTGCCAACCTCCCTCCACAGGTTTGTAAATTATACACTTCGATTATTCTGTTCAGTTATCATTCAACTTTTGTTGGGTGGATAGCCTCTTTTTTCCAGGATGGTTGCCATGGGGATGCTATTATTGTTGACTTTTCATGGAGGATGTGTTTTTTTGTAGCATTTCTAAATTAATTACAAGAACTTGTGGTGAAATGTTTATTTTTACGATGATATGAATATAATGCATCGGGGAAGGGTCTCTGCTTTTTTATGACTGGAAGGAATAACTTGTAATAAAGTTACCATTTCTTGGGGCTGCATTGATGTGGAACCTATAGCACATTTTTCTCCTTTTCTTCTTCCTTCTAATTCCCTTTTCTTGTCTTTTCTCATTGACACACTTCTCCATGTCTGAATTATGAAAAACTTGAATAGCCAGCATTACTCTACTGTCACTCGGCACTTGCCGAATGCCCTGCCCTCCTTTCAAATAGCCAGCCTTCCTCTTATTCTTCTCCTTTTCACTGTGTGCTGATGGAAAATGAGACATACTGGAACTACTAGCATAATATGTCAGACTAATCAACTGTTTTCATAAACAAGAGTAGAAAACTTGGTGGCATCTTCTTTAGAAGCACAGAGTTTTTCTGCATTGTTTATGAAGGCAAGAAATAAGATTCTGGCGTGTATAAGAGTAGTTTTGATAACTGTACATATAACAAGATTCGGTTATTTGAAGTCTAGAGCAAATTGTTAGGCTTGGCAGACTGTAGACTATAATAGTAGAGTGGGACTATCATGACTGACACAGATAGGTAAGGGGCAGTGAGTTCTAAAAGACCATTATCCTGTCAACATAATCATGACAAGCTGTATTATGAGATTAAGTTACTGAAGAATTTAGAAACTCATATTTGGACAGAAGTTTTAACCCTTTAGATTGGCAATTCTAAATCCATGTGGTCTATACTAATGCATTTATGAGAAAAATATTCAATTATCGGTGTGGTTCTTGCAAGTCAAATTCATTTTTTGTTAACTGTTCAATAGGAGAACTGAGTCTTAATTTTTCCATGCCAGAAAGGGGGCAGCGATTACATAACAATTTTTTTTTGTTTTGCTTGTTTAGGAGCAACACTAATCATAACCATGATCAGCCAGCTCATCTTCGTTTGAAGGACCCCAAGATTCCTGAGACTATAAATTTGCCAGAATATGCTGGACCAGAGTCGCGATATTGTCCTGCTCGTGTGTACGAGTAATACACATTCTTAATATGGCCTCCACTTAGGTTTCCTTTTTCAAATGGATTGTAAATGTTATAATTTCTTTCACCTTTCTTTGAGACACAGGTACGTCTCCGATGAGAACAATCAGCTGAAGTTACATATCAATGCCCAGAATTGCCTGCATTGCAAGGTATCGCTTAGACCATTTTCTAGCTTCTTCTTTTTTCCTTTTGTCAGTCTGTTTTGAGGGTTCCATTTTCTAGCCCTTAGAAAGTTGCCCCCAGCCTCCTGAACCATCGTAAATTATAAGTATGAAATGGTAACTCATTATAAGCTTTAGTGTCTATTTGGAAGTGTATCTGAGGTTGTTTTTTAAAGTGTTTTTCGTTCAGAAATGTATAAAAATCATTTTTTTTTTCAAACAAGCTTCTCAAACGCATTCTCAAACATCTTAGTGATGAATTTTCTTTTCTGTAAACATTGAAGAGGTAAACTTTAACCAAAAATGGATCGATGCTGTGCTTGTCAAATGCCTAATGTGGATTGAATATTATTTTCAGGCATGTGATATCAAAGACCCAAATCAAAACATTGAATGGACAGTGCCGGAAGGGGGAGGTGGTCCAGGCTACTCAGTCATGTAGATTTACTTTGTGACCTTCATTGAAAATGGACACTTCTTCATGTATGTGTTTTCAAAAACAAAGCAACCCTAAAAATAAAGAGTATTTTGCTGCAAAATATCTCACAGGAATCAAGCAAAGTTTGAATCTCTTGATGCAGATATGTATATTTAATAGCTTCCATGGTTGACACAGAAAATGGAAGATCCCTTACTGATTGATTGATTGATTTAGCTATATATACAGTATCAAATAATCAAGAATGATTAACATTATTGATACTGACTTGAATCCTTAAGCAAGCTATAAAAAACTTTTTCACTATGATTTGAAGCCATGCTATTTCGGCCTATGTTGCACATTTGCAAAAACTAAATCTGGGCAGTGATAAAGAAAAGATTGATGACAATACAATCGAAGGGTGTAGCCATGCAAACTGGCATGAAAGATTTATATTGTTTAAGAAACTAATTAAGATTTGAATATATTATATATTTCATGCCAGGAAAACAACAAACATAATCAAGGTTGTCAATATCGTTCCGGTTGCCGTTCTGGTTTTTCTATTGGTACGGAATGTTTCGGTTTTGGAGCATTTTAGCGTGCTGTTTCGAGATTGTACTGTTCATATATATATATATATATATATATATATATATATATATATATATGATATATATATATATGAAAAAAATATTAATTTAATAAGCATACTTAAAATTCAAGATAGATTAATTTTAAATTATACAATATAAACACAAAGTCAAACAAACATAATCTCAAAATTAGAAACACAATTACAAGTTAATTAAAATAAGAAGGATTTTAAGACCGGAATGGCACACCCAGAACGGTACCGAGACGTTCCGGCTGGAATTTGGCCGGTATTTCAGGAACGGACCGGAATTAAAACCGAGACGAAAACGACGCCGTTTTGTCTCGGTTTTTTTAATGGCACGAAACGTTCCGGCCATTCCGGTCGGAACGGAACGGTATTGACAACCCTGAACATAATAATAATAATAATAATAATAAAATGGGTTGTAAATCTTTTTCAATTTTCAATCATCATCATCATCATAATATATCCACCAAAATAATCATCAACCAAAAGAAAAAAATCAGGAAGAAACAATGAAGGTGACAGAGAGAGCTGGGGCAGTATTAATTTATTAGTGTAACAATCCCTCAAGACAACTTCATGAGGTAGTGCAGTCCCTATCCACTTTTGCCAACAATAATTAAGCAGCATGGAATCTCAATTACCAGTTAGGAAACACCTAAGAACAGCTCCTCTTAGATATTGAACTTAACCAACGACAACAAAACATTTTCTTACATTACATCGACAATTCAGGACCCACTTTTGTCCTTGCCCTAAACTGTCACTTCCATTGGAGTCTTCCATTGCAACTCCAAGTGGGGAACTGGATCGTAAAATATACTCTGGCAAGTAACATCAGCATTCAGCACCAATAGAAAACAACATAACCCTTTCATTTTTCTTTCTTTCTAGATAATGGGGTGTTGGGTTCAACTGCCCCATTGGTCCACGCTGAAAACAACGAAAGCTAGTAGCCACCACCAAAATTTGTACTGCCCATTAGAGACGGCAGTATAGAAAAAGAAGTGACCAAACACATTAACATCAATCATAACTTGCATATGTAAACACCCATATCGGACAGGAAGTATAGTTTCTAAGGGTTTTGGTGGGCTGCAACTGAGGACAAACCTATGAATTTCGAATCAACAAATCGCCAACAAAGGCCCATGATTGTAATAAAGGTTCTACATAGACTATACCATATTAAATACTTAAAAGCAAACTAGAATATAGAACTGCCTAAAGAAATATACGGTAATGTATATTAAAATGACTGGGGGGATAAAAAGGAAGGGAAAATATCCTATGTGACAACAGATTGCAACCAGGATATAAACAACAGTAGAGACCATTAAGCAGCTGCCTTCTCTTTTTCAATCCTTTGATGAAGAGGAATTAGCCTCAGATCCATTATCTTTCTGGCTTGAAGAATTCAATGATCCTCTCATTTTCAAATCCCCACCTTGTTGCTGCTGCTGTTGCTCCTGCTGGTGTTGAAGTTGGTGCTGCTGAAGCTGATGTAGCTGGAACTGTTGCTGCTGCTGCTGCTGCTGCTGCTGCTGCTGCTTCTGGGAATGAATTTGGAGCTGCTGAAACTGTTGTGCAGCTAAGAAAGTATGCATTGATTGATTATTGGGATATAATTGCTGGCCTCCTCCAAAAGATGCAAAGTTCATCATGGGTCCACCATTTGGCATTTGACCAGTCAGTACCTTCAGATGCTGAATTTCTTCTTTCAGTGCGTCATTCAAGGCTATCACAAAACAAATAAATCATCATTAAGACCAGTAACAAAAGTAGAGTCTGCATAAATTCAGAATCAATATGCACAACCAAATTCATGTACAGCCCTGTCAACGGAAGATACAGGGTACAGAAGCTGCATATGGATGTAATGGCACGTTTATGAATGGCCACGTGAGCAATTTTGCATATGCTATGACAGAAGTGTCTCGACTATGTGTCAAATAGAACTGGAAACACAGACACAAGGGACCATGCAAAATTTATTGACTTCGTTCTATTAAACAGTTCGATTCAGCTATGCCTCCGCTAAGTGCTTAACCAGTCTTACAAACGAGGAAATGCTTATATTTGGAATGCCCACTCAAGGTCATCTCAAACTCAAAAATAAAGGTGATTCACAACCCCGAATGAGAAATAGAAACTACTTGCTCCCAATGCAAGGTATGAACCTCGAATAATAAGGTTAAGTTAGCAATAATTTTTGGGTATTCATGAGAAACCATTACACAAAATAAAGTGCTTGCATAAAAATTGTAAGTGGAAGAGCTACCTGAACACCAATTTATAGACAACAATCACTTCTGCAATAAAATATCCATCAGAAAGCTTACTAGAAAAAAAAATCCCTATAACTCAATGCATAGCATCCTTGAGATCTTTCACATGCAACTCAGTTTACACGGGCTATGTCTTGCATCATCTTTGGAGATGACAGATATACGCACATTTTGGCGGAGAAATTCCAAGCTGAAATAAATAAAACCTATGATCTTCCTAATTTAGAAAAGTCAGCTCTTTTCCCAGCCCAAGGTCTAATCAAGGGATGAAACATTAAACCCTGAAACTGTGGTTTTAATGCATGCCCTTGGCCATGCAAATATCAGCAAATAATCATCTGGTTGACATTATAAAAAGAAATCCTATGGCATGAATTGTGTCATAAATAAGAGGTAACCAAATTAAAGGATTAAGAGCATTCCTGGCCACTAGACAGAGCATATTACAATTCCTTTCCTGATCAATTGATATTAAATGAAAGAGGGAGGTTTAGCACATGCAAATGCCATATTGAACAACAGTTGAAAGTAAAACCTATGTTGTGTGCAGCTCAGAAAATGAAAAAGGTGGACAAAAAGATATAGATCACAAAATAACAATGTTTACAACCAAAAAAGGTTACCTGTCATTAAGTCTGCTAGAGATCACAAACACACATATAGATATAGATATATAGACTTCTGTTTGTTGCAACATGTAAGTCATAGGATGATGGATCATACATAATTAAAGCCAAATACCTAGACCATGCACACACTAACATCGAGAGCATATTACTATTAGAAGATATGGGCATGAAGGGATAAAATAGGGCAACACTGTTTGTAGGTCACAGCATGCACTCATACGCTTTTTATACATATCAAAATGCCTCTTCATAAAAATCATATACAAATAACACAAATATAAATGGGGAAAAAAAACATCAAGTAAAATTGGCTAATTGTATTTAGAAAATTCAGGGGAGACCCTTACCATCTTGCAAGTGGACCTGCTGCTCCATTGTTTGCAATCGCAGTTTCAGTTCACTATTTTCAGCAGTCAGGCCATTTGTATCCCTCTGTCAAATCATAAGCAACAATATCAATTTAACATGCATTAATGTGTTCCCGATGGGAAACATTACTTATTAAAATTAACATATAGAAAAAAGGAAACGTAGGCTACAACTTCCATTGGACAGTCAAGTGAAACCAGATACAGTTCACAAATAAATAAGATTGAGCTTATGCAAAATGCCTGAAGAAGAGTCAATTGAGCAGACAGCGATGTTGCTTCTGTTTGGAGTGTCTGCACTTTCCTTTCAAGTTCAGCTATGTACCGCATCTTCCTCTCCTTGGACCTTGCAGCAGATTGCCTGTTGGCCCAAATCCTATAGATGGAACAGAAACAAACAAGTCTGATGTCAATCTAAAATAAATAAACCGATGGAGATGTCTTCTCATTTTTGATAGAAGGAAATAAAATAAGAGGGTGAAAGTGGAGAGATATGAGTCCTTTGCAGCAGGGGATTTCAAGTCCATTTTTATACAAGTAAACTTCATTTGAGCTTAACAAAAACTCCACACTATCTGTATAACAAAGTATTCCTAAGAGAAGTCCTGGATATGCCAGGTATGCAATTAAATTCAGTCCTTCACAATGAAATTAGCATCATGAGTAATCTCATAACTTAACAAACCACACCTTGAACAATAAGGGAAAGAAAAAAAAAGAATAAAGGACAGCAAACCTTTTTGCACGCTTGGGATCTATAAGTGCAAGTTCAGCAAGCTTCGCAGCAGATACAGCTTTCTTAGAATCTGCAGGAGATGCCTCTTCAGAACCTGACATGAGCATCTCCGGTTTGATTGTTGTTGAGCCATCCATTGACTGGCTATGTTGATGCCTAACTCTAGGCCTTTCACTTGGACCATCACCCAAATTCACTGTTGCAGGAAGTGGTGCCATTGCTGGAGCCAAAGACTCCCCAACTTGAAAAGTAGATGTGGCCGAGGACGAATTGAACTTATCCATATCGAGGTACATTGACAACAAATCTTCCTCAGTTTCATCAGAAAACGTTGGGCCATCAGCGCCACCACCCACAACACCAAGATCACTATCAAAGCTAATATCATCAGGGAGAGTGAGAATCTCTGAATGAGCCCGACGGTGGCCCAAATTCTTTGGCGGGTTATCAGACATTCGGCTGATATCATGACTATAGCGATTAGAATCCGATCCATGGCCGAAATGATTAGGGTCTGAACTACTACCGGGAGCCATTGGAGGAAATGTAGAAGGTGATTGCTCAGGTTTCAAATTAAAGGAGCTCCCAGAGGGTGAAAAACTAGAGTACCTGCCTGGAGGTGGTGGTAAAGCCACTACTATGGTGGCTAGTAGATTTATCCTTGTCCATCTTAATAAACCACAGAAACCCCAAAACCCTAATCAAACTTTTAGGACAGCTAGTTCAATAACTCAAGAAGGCAAAAACAAAAAGTCCACAAAATGAAGATTTTGCACGCAACAAAAAGGGAAATGCCAAAAAGTCTTGATTTTGAAGCTACACAACATTCATACACCTAAGAGAACACAATCAAACCCTAATAAACACCCAGATTACACTTCAAAACAAAAGATTATCCACTCTAATTCCCACAAAACACTACAAGCTAAAGACACGCAAACAACAAACCTAATAAACGTATCAGACTAGGCAAAGTTTCTAACTTCATACATAACAACAACAAACCCTAGAAAAATGAGAGAGATCTGATTAACACGCGAGAGAGAGACAGTGAGATTCCACAAAATAGAAAGTGATTGTTAATAAGCAAGGAAAAGTAAGCAGACCCGAGAAATCAGACAGCTGAAAGCTTGAGACAGGAATTTCCAGGGAAAATCTGATAACTTTCTAGGAAAATATTTCAGACATGAATTCTCTCTCCCGGAGAGATTTTTGGGGGCTTTTTAGATCTTCTAATTCTAATTTTAAAAACAAAACCCAAAAAGGTTAAAAAGGTCAAAACAAAAGGAGAGAGAATCCTTCCTATTCAACGCTCTCACCATACCTTCCGTGTATATATTTATAGTATTTGTTTTATACACCATACATGTATTCATATACATGCATCATGTACGTATTTATGTGGAAATAAACAATCTTCTTGGAGTGTGTGCATGTCTCTATCGTAATTATTAAATTTGACCGCTGAGTAAATACAATATAAAATCTTAGGCATTAAAAATATTTCTTAAAAGAAAACTAAAACAATGTTATTTAAAATAAAAATAAAAAAACCGATGTTTTTTTTTATTAAACTTTTACTAAATTAACTCGGATTTTATATTGAATTATTTTATTAATTTTTATGGAATTTGAATCCATATTAAAACTCAAGCTTATCTTATTTTAGTTTAGTCCATATTTTTTTTATTAGTTGTATACTGATATTATTAAATTTTACTAAATTAACCTAGATTTATTTGATTATTTTTTTTTATTTTTTATAAAATTTAAATCAATTTTAATCTCGAGTCTATCAGATCCGGTTCGTGTTTTATATTAGTGGTTTATACTTATATTTTTCTCAAATTTTCCAAACTTTCTATTTTTAGTTTTCTGAGTGCTTGAGAGTATAGTTGACGTTAGCTTTTAAAAATATTTTTCGTTCAGAAAATATATTAAAATGATGTTTTATTATTTTTTAAAAATTATTTTTGATATCAGCATATAAAAATAATATAAATACACCAAAAAAATTTTAACTTCAAATAAAAAATAAAAATATTTTTTTTTAATTTTTTTTAAATATTTTTAAAAAAAAAATTATAAAACATGTATTATGTGGGGGTTTTTTTGGACACGATTGTCCCCACAAAAAGGATGAGGTGTGAGGAGGGAGAGTGTTGACTTGGCAGGGTTTAGACAATTTCTAGAAGGGTAAAGTGGGAAACGATGGGAAAGTCGGGGTGGGTGTCGAGGTGGAGGGCTATCTGGATTTATAATTTTCTTCTGGGGTGAGATTTTGGTTTTTAATTGTATATGGATTTGGAGGAATTAAAAATAAAAGTAATTGAAAGACTTAGATTTTAATTCACAATAGATGTTTTACAGGCTGGAGTTTATTATATTTATAATTTATTAATAAAAATATTAAATATTTGTATTTATTTAATTATCATTTAATGATAAAATAAATATTATATAGAGAGATAAATTTGAAGTGTGTGTGTATTTAATGATAAAATTAATAAATATTATATATTTGTATGTATTATCAATATATATTATATTGAGTTCAAAAAAATATAAATGTTTCCCGCATATATTTATATAATATAAACATGTATCTTGGGTTGAGTTTGAGTTGAATTTGATAACATTTATATTTTATTCATTGTTATTTGTAAGGTAATTAAATTATTTAAAAAAAACTATTTCTCGAGAGATTGAGATTAATGCTCTGTTTGACACCGCATTTCAAAAATATTTTTTTTAAAAATAAATATTTTATTTGCTTATTTTATGTATTGTATTTTTATATTATTTTAATGTATTGATATCAAAAATAATTAAAAAAAAATATCATTTCGATGTATTTTTTGAATTAAAAACTCTTTTAAAAACAAAACTCCAATCACACTCTCAAACAGATAGACACTAAATTTTTCATTCCTAGTAGAAAATTATTGTTCATATTGAAAGTTTGAAGGGGGTATAATATAGTAAGGAATGAGTAATTTTTTTAAATAGAAAATATGTTTTTTAAAAAAGTGAAAATATATAAAACATGGTACCTTTATTTTTATAGTAATTGTTTAACTATATTTTGTTATTTAAATTGTAGATGAAGAAGTTTTGGAAGTAGTAATCTATTTGCAGAATTTGGTCCTCCGAGTCCGTGCATGCAAATATGTGAAAATGTTTTAACACATTTATATAAAAAATTAGTATAAGTTATCGAGATAATTATTTAATTATGTTCTTATAAACATCTTGAAGAAAGTTTAATAAATACTTCCATCATCATTAATATAGCCTTATGTATTTATATATTATTTTATGTTATTGTTTTGCCACTTTTTGACAAAAAAAAAATCCCCCCCATGCAACCAAAGAACAATTAATTTCAGGAACCTAATGAAACTTGAAGAACCTAGAAAATTGAAAAATAAAATTTAAATATCATAAAATAATAATATAGAAGGTAATATTTGGTTATTATCTAATAGCAAAAAAGACAGGAAGTCTCCAAATAATGTGGTACATGATACTATGACAGAATATTTATAATCTGCATAACAAGTTTCGAGTTCGAATCAAGGTGTATAACCATTGTATAAAAATAGTTGGAACACTGAGGACATGTTTCTTTGTTCTTCATAATTTCAATAATAAAATTTTCATTCTAAAATTGTTATAAATATAGATTTACTTTTAGATCTTAATTTATTTATTTTTTGTATTTGTATTTTTTATTCTAAAATATTAACAAATATAATTTATTTTTTTATTGTGACAATTGCATGTGCCATCCTTTGAAAGTTCTATCCTCGTGGTTCAATTAGAATTTTTAGAACCCAAATTCCATGTGAGAAGAAGACTACTTTACGACAAAGATGTCTCACATTATTGGAGACCCTTTTTTTTATTATTATTATAAAGAAATTTTCAACAACTATATTAAAAATGATAAAAAGACAAACTAAAAAAGTAGAATAAAAAATCTAATCCATACCATCAATAAATATCCATAGTATTGTTGGGTAGTTTGACTTAACCATGTTTTTTAATTATTATTTTTAAAAAGTTTTAAATTAATATTGTTTTTATTTTTTTCCTATTGTTTTAATATGTTCACATTAAAATAAATATTTAATATATTTTTAAAAAATAATAAAGTTGAATGCTGCATGTGAATGGGGAGGTGTTGAGGATAAGGACAGTCAAAGGTTATAGTAGTTTTGCCTTGTAAGGTACGTAAATGATATTAAATTAAATTGAAGTAAATGATTGAATAAAATCTATGAAAATTGAAACAATGGGTTAGTTAATTTGATGATACATTATGGATAGTAAATTTTATGAATAATGCAATCTAATCCAAAGTGCAACGGCTTAGCCGTTGCGAATCAATTTGCAGTCACCGTTTTGCATCCGAATGTATCCGTTGCAAAATCCGTTGCAAATGCAAATTTGCAACGGCAACCTTACTTATTTGCAACGGATGCTTCCGTTGCCAAACACCCTTTTTTTTTAGTAGTGTGAGGTAAGGATATATCATCTTTAAATACTTTTTATGAACCCGAGTTAAGCTGGTAAAATTCTGATTGTTTCAGATTGTTATAAAATAAACATACTTGAAAATCCATAATACAGATCTAACCCTGGTAATTTTTAAAATTGTTTTACCCTGATTCTTATAAGCTACATTTGAGAAACTCTTCTAATCTTACTCTCTGTGTCTCCTGTAGCGATGCTCTTTGCCTGTTGCTTCTTCTTCGTCGAAATCAAGCTCAAAAATAAAAAAAAATTCTGTCCTGAAAGCATGCAGTAATGGAAGCATCCAACAGCTTCTCATGTTCCTCGACGACTACCATTTCTGCAAATCATTTCCAGAAAAAAATTAGATGTGTCTCTAAAGGTGTGATATGATGGTAAAGAGTTTGAGATCTGCATAGCTGGTTTCGAGTTCGAGTTAGAGCATACAAGCATACATTTCTTGTAAGAACCTAGGACAACCGGTGTTTTACTCGTTCAACTACACCCATAGAATACACTTTTCAAAAAAAGATTTACTCAGAATCCAAAAAAAATACAGATGCGCAGGAACTTCTAAGCTGTTAGGAGTTCTAAATGTACGTTCATTTTTTTCCGGCCAGCTCTCCAGTAAGGCTAGGAACAATTACCTGGGTTTACTGTCAGAGATCCTTCCGATGAGGCAACAAGCCAGCATCATTGTAGCTAGGAGCCGCAGTGGGTAAGATTATTTTTGCAGTGATTACCATGATCTTTTCGTTAAGATTATTCTTGCAGCGATTACTATTGTATTTTTGTTATTGCTGCCACGGTTGCTCTGATGGAGTTAGCTTCTTGTTCCTTGCGGGATCCACAATGGTAGTTTTGGGTCTTCTATTTACCAGAAACAAGAGTTTAGAAGACATGGACACACTTTTTAGCTAAAGTTTCTGCTTCTAGATGTTGGTTTTGAACTGGGATTTTGGTTTCGGAGTTGTGCAATGAAATGTGTTTTCCCGGCAGGAAATGCAACAAGGTTTTTTTCTAAGACACCAGGACATTTTTACAGTTATTAACAAGGAAACAGCTGTTCTTTACTGAGGACTTTCAACCTGGCCATGAACGATTGTCAGAAAATGTAGTCTGGCAGTTGGAGGGGAAACCAAGCTACTTCAGCCTCGTTTCCCATCTTCAACCATTTCCCGATCATCTTCTCATCTGCCCCAAATGTGTCATTTGCAGCAATTGCCATGACTTGACAATCCATGCCAGCAGGGTCTTGGCATGGTGGTTAAGAAATGTTTCTCCCTTCTTCTTACTCCCAGGTTCAAGCCTTGTCAGGTACGCCTATCATCTCCGCGGTGCCTTACATGGTCATTGGGCTTGCAGGATGTTCATTGGGCCCGGGGATTTAATTGTGGTGCACGCAAGTTAGCCCGGGCACCCCGGTTATCAAAAAAAAAAACTCCCTATGAATCATCTAGTAGATGATATAGTGGTAAAATAATAGAACTAAGAAGTTTGTTTTTCCTGTGATTTTAAGTTCAAGCCATGTGTTTGCTAATATGATGGTTAGTGAAGACTTGTATGATTATTAACTTCAGGACTAGTGAGATTAGTCAAGGTGACACCCACATTGATAATAATAAAAACCTCATTCCTAACATAAAATTCTCAAAGGGATTCATGTTGTTGCCTTGGTGGTGGTTTTAAGTGATACAATGGCTCAAGCCTAATGAAGACATCACCATCACCTTTCATAACATAGTCATTGTGTCTTGGTAGGATGATGTGGGAGGGAAGAGAAGGTATGCGTAGTGTTATGAAATCATCTTATCTAAAAACTTAAATTATTAAGTGAGACACCAGAATATAATTTATATTATTCTCTAACACACTCCCTCAAGTGAAAAGTCATTTGTGTTTGAAACTTGTACAAAGCCTACATTACCTTGTACTTGATTTTTTATCAAATAAAATAGAGATGGTAAAATTCAAACTTGTGACCGCTAAATCAACAAAGTTCTAATATGTTAAGAAATTATCTCATCTAAAAACTTAAACTATTAGACGAGTCCTCAAAATATGATTTATATTATTCTCTAAAATATAGGTTTTGCTATTGCTCATGTTTCTCAATGCAATCAAGAATGATGGTGTCGATGAACAGAAGAATTTCTGGAGCTACAAATGCCCTTTGTTCAGGCCTCGTCAGGTTGCAAAATACAAACTTTACATCAGTTTTAGCTATGGAAGATGATTGGGTTCCGTAGACAAGGCGAAGGAAACGGTGGCGATCATAGTTATCCGGGACGGGGTTAGGATTCCGATCAAGATAATTTGGTTTCTGTCTGAGGTGTTTTGGTGAATGGGATTACTGGATGAAGCTAGGAGAAGTTGTTTCACTCTGATATCGAAGATGTAGAAGAAGATAAAGAGGGAGAGAACAAGATGTGGCAATGCAATTAGAATCACCCTCCTCCAGTTTGAGGTTGCTCTTGTAACAATGGCTTGGCCAAGGCATGGGAGATAAATAGAAGTGATGACGCGGGAGGTGAAATACATGCTTTGATCAATCATGTTTCGGCTGGCAGCCTACTATTCGATGAGCTACTGTTCATGAAGCCATGCTTTCCGTGATTGTTTGAAAATATGTTTGCGGTTGTTTTTTAAAATATTTTTTATATAAAAATATATTAAAATGATGTTTTTTTTTTTAAAAAAAAATTATTTTTGATATCAGCACATGAAAATGATCTAAATACATAAAAAAAATCAATTTTTTTCAATAACATTTTTGAAACACATTGTCAAACACTAAGTATAAGAGTTATCTTAACATGTGCTCTACTTTTATTGTTTTTGAGAGAATATTTGACACTGTGTTTTAAAAACATTTTTGAAAAAAAATAAAATTATTTATTTTTATTGTTTACTTTAAATTAAAAAAATAGTATTTTAGATAATTTTAATGTGTTAATATCAAAAATAATTTTTTAAGAATAAAAAAATCATTTTGATATATTTCTAAATAAAAATCATTTTAAAAAACAAACACAAACACAAACACAGTCTCGAGCAAGCATGTAGCATGCTGTAACGTATTGAAGCAGCTAGGGTTCACATTTTCAGAAGTTTGATTCAATTTAATTTTGTATTTAAAATTAATTATACTGCTGCTGGGGAAAGCAGCTGAGATCCTCAGCTATTTTACTTGGCAGGAATGATCTTGCCGAACACTTTGAAACTTCAAGGTATCCCTCGTAGCATTACTAGAAATCATTTTAAATAAAATAAAATAATTTTTTTTTTTATCAGAAAATAATTACGGAATAAATCTTATTCAAGTTTAGTCTGACCAGCAAAATCACATGTAAATAATTTAAGTTTAGCTAGGTCAAAGTCCAGAGCAATTTGAAATAAAACCTGACCCATGTTTGGCTACAAGTTTACCAGTACGAGTTTGGAAAGAGAGGGAGAGCGCAACAGCTGGAGAAATTAATCCATTGAAAGAAAGAAATAAAAAAATCTGATGGCATCATGTTGAGAAAGGGGGACAAAACCCATTTACATTCCTGAGTTGACTAAAAAGTCAACCCAACCCGATCCAAACACTAGACAGCTTTGATCTTGCACTTCCCTCCTTGATATTTACAGGCAGAATAGCCAATCCTAGAGGTAGGTTCTGTACGGATGCCACCTTGAGGGGAATATGGGGCTCCACTCGCACCTACACAGCACAAAAATGAAATTCCCGTCAGGTGCAGAAATTTGCAAGAACATGTCATCGAAGTTAACCTCTCTAATTGCACTCAATTCTGAGAAATTTGCTAAAACAGAAGGCTAGACCGATGACCGGCAATGTTCATCGTTGTCGTTACGATATCAGAAGCATAACAATTGCACTCGATTCTGGGAAATTTGCTAAGACAGAATGCTAGACCGATGACCAGCAATGTTCATAGTTGTCGTTACGATATCTGAAGCGTAACAATTGCACTCGATTCTGAGAAATTTGCTAAGACAGAAAGCTAGACTGATGACTGGCAATGTTCATCGTTGTAGATACGATATCTGAAGCGTAACAATTGCACTCGATTCTGAGAAATTTGCTAAAATAGAAAGCTAGACCGATGACCGGCAATGTTCATCGTTGTCGTTACGATATCTGAAGAACTGTTTGCAAACCAGGGAAAGGAATATACAGACAAGTGGTAACAGTCCTCAAAAGCTGTTTGGAACCAAAGATATAGGGTTTTGGCTCTCCTAACATTCATCTCTAAAACGCAAGAGAGAGAAAGGAAGAACTGGATACTTGGAAATATCCAGTGAAGTAGAATGGCTGGTAGCTAATTGGGTTGAGCGCAGTAAGATTTCCAGTGACAGATGATAAAATTGAGTCCTGGTAAAGAATGCCCAAAAACAAATAAGGATTTTGGCGGCTTCAAGGCTGTGGCATTTTTGTTCCTGTCCAAAGTGCCAAGGCATGGTCTTGACTCTTGAAATAGTGGGATCTAAAATCTATAACAATTTCAATTAAAGATGAACATTTCTTGCAAAATCAATCGCTCATCCCTTTTTGATTGCACTGATGAGGTTCTATAAGTTTGCTCTTCGCTGATCTGAGTTCATTTCATAAGCTAGAGCAGAATCTAATACTTAACAAGCTCTACTTAACTGCTTTTCTTTACATTTGAAAACCCTAGATTGATTAATTTATGCTAGACTGAATCTGCAATAAAAACCATGAAAGTGTAGTCAACTTTAGTCAAGCTTTTTATCAAAATGTTTATGCTTTGCCATCTCCTGTCCCTGGCAATAATTCAGTTTTGTCCTTTGCATATTTGGGGAGGGAAACTTTTGAAATGCTAAGAACTCTAATTTTGTCATGCGAAACCAGAGGAAACAATTTTGCAATTAACAGCCTTATAAATTAATTTAGTGGGACAGATCCAACATTTGCAGACATAACAAAATTGACCCGATATGCATTTCCATTGTGATTAATTCATTATTTGTCACAAACTCAGTGGTGTTATGCACCAGGTTCTAATTCTGTCAATGTCTGGAGAAGTCGACGATATGGTTCGTCCATTTCAGTTTGAATGGGCAAACAGCTAAAAAAATAGGTGTAAATGCCTATTTAATGATGAAAATGAGCTCCAATATATCAACTCTCATCATTTTTTATATCTATAGAAATTTCTAGGGCATACGTTACTGGGTGTATTGATTTCAAGGGCCTTCTAACAAAATTAAGACTCATTTTAGGAAACATCCTTGGTAGATCATCTTTCAAGAAATTCAATAGCAGATGTCTTAGAAATTTATGTAAAACCCACTCTTACAAAGCACAGTTACATCTCATGGTTACAATTAAGCAAATCCAACTAAATTTCGGTAAAATATATGAAAAGTCCATGATAAAGAAAGAGCTACACCGGTAATGGAGAAAAATAAGCTAGATAATAGACGCACAAACAAAAATGGAGGCATATGACCATAAAATATAAGCTTATAAAAAGAAACACGCATTCAAAAAAATGAAAGCATGACCATCTGTTCGGGAATTTAAAAAGAAGCATCGACAAACAAACAAATACATCTAATCAGAAGGGTAAAAACTTATAGCAGTACCAGTAAAGATGAACAATGATAAACGACATAATATAATATCATAATTGGTCATGCAAAGAAAGATTATAAGACAGGTTTGATATAAATAAAAATGACAGGCATGTCAACATTGAACGCATCAGGATTCAATGACTAACGGAACGTAAAGCATCAAAAGCATAAAGATATGTTACAGTGCACAGAACTGCAAAGCACCAAAAGAGCAGAGTTGATTGTCATGTTCCATGAGCTAAAAGGCACAATCCTAAGCAAAAGGCCACCCAAAAAAAAATTGAATGCTTGGATTCAACCTCTTTAAGCAGTTGCTCATTCAGTTAATCTCATAATAAAAAATACTGTTCCTAATTTCATTATCAATGCCGCTGATTGCAAAGTGAACATTATAACCCACTACCAACATCACCCTCATTTTTCTGCATTATCATTTCCAAGGCATGTTTAAGAATAGAATAACCAATCTGCTGTCATAATTGCTCCAGTAAACCTTCTGTCCATAAACTGCAGACATGACCCACAAATGACTAAGAGAGAGAAAACATCCCTTCTACCTCAAATCCTCATGCATTACAATATGCAGTTGATTCTATATGGCTTCCCAATCCTATTTATAGGCTTAAAATCCAGTCCCACAAAATGCAGCCTTGAATCTATTAAGTGCCTGATTTAATGCTGCATCAAGCAATAACAACGATGCTTGCTCTTTAAACTAAGATACATTTAGAAAATCATAATGGAATGTGATTGCAATGTAGTGGGGGGAGAGGAGTATGTTCCTCTCTATTAAATTGCATTAATTATTTGGTACCAAACATTACCTTGAAGACATGAATAAATTCTCATTTTTTTTCCTTTGGCTGCTACAATCATCTTACAGCACTCACTAGAGTAGAGAGGCAATTTACTGTTTAGAATATAAAAAACTGAAATGAAACATGTCTACAAATTCCCAAAACTTAAAAAGCGACTTCTGCCAAGAGAAAACCAGTTTCAAGGTTATTTTAACCATCAAAAAAGCTGAAAGCCAACATCCCAGAAGATATGATAATTGAATTACCCAATAAAAGAAACTATAGGTGTGGACTAAACCAAACCAATTCGACCTAAACATTCCACTGTTCCATGAAAATAACAGTCTTGAAAGAAACACTGTCAAAGCATAGTCAGCTCTCCAAGTGCCAAACTGCAGCATATGATGCACATATACATTGCATATATGCACCTAGAATAATTAAATAAATTCTTTCAATGTAGACTTAAAAACTATTTTCAGTACTTAAAAATCTCGCAATCTTTGAAAGTATGTTGAAGGATCATTGGAGGATCGATCATCTTGTCATGGCGAATGCTTCTTTCTTATCTTTTATTCATGACAGAAATCCCAATGTCTACATATTGGAACGACCATGCACATTGCTTCAACTAATTTCTAGATCTTTATTTGAAAATATTTTTCTTACATCTTTGTCGTAGTCACTTCTTTTATTATGGCTAGATAATGACATCTCATTGCCATCCCAGCAATCATCCTTATCAAATCCCTTCTATCATCATTACAAAACATAACACAAAAACAAAGTTCTAATTTGATCTAAAACCATCCATTTCTTCCTGAATGGAATCCCTGGTATCATCAATATCAAATAGAACTCAAATAATTAAAGTCACAACCCAATCTAAAGTAAGTCATCTCTTCCTGGGCACCTTACAGCAAATTAAGCTCTTCCATACAGCCATGACAATTCCATTTCCCAACATCTAACGTACAAGACTACAAGTACCCTAAAGAATTTACTCATTTGTACATCGTTGTTTTCTATATCAGACCCTCTATCAAATAACAGTCATAGCAGATCTTGCATTCAAATGCTAGTCTATCTGAAAAGGTTTTCAATATATACGCGCAATTAAAAATAAGAAAGAAAAAACAACAGCACAATGTTCACTTTCCTAGAGAACATGCTGTCCTATACATGTGAGTTAAGATTATAGACAAATAACAAGCACATTTAATCACTTGAACAAACAAACCACACTTTCAGCCACTTTATTCTAAAAGGACTTAACAGTTGAGTAAATAAAAAAGTCATAGCAGGAATAATTACCTTGATGAGAGCAAGCTCACTGCTGATTTCCAGATCCATGTGCAGCTGGGTTGGTTGCAGTCTTCTGCTGCTGCTGCTGCTGTATTTGGAGCAGGAGATTGGCTGCAAACTGCAGCGTTGACTGATAGCGCTGATTCTTGTCAGCCTCAACCTCTGAGGAGCCCTGCCCAGATCCCGAAAGAGCAGGTTGGAATTGCTGGACTTGACCGGGGAGCTCCCAGTTCCCTCTGTCCGCAGATGGTGGGATCCCTGATTGAGTCTGAGAATAATTTGTTCCCTGAACCTGAAAACAAGGTATCAATATGATTAGGTTTCTGGATAATTGAAGGGCTAAATGGCTCCGGAACATCTGTTCCATGGACCACCCCATGGCCCTTCTGAGTAGCGAGAGGAACTTTGGGCGGATTTTTCTGGCTGACCTGAGGAGATAAAGCAAATTGTCCACTTTGAGAAGGCATAGAATAACTAGTCAACGGTCTGGATGAAGTTACGCTCTGATGCGATAGACTAACAGTAGAATCTTGGATCTGACTGTTGCTAGGCACCACAGTTGCTGAATGGCTATATGTGTTGGGGACAGATGGGTAAGGCTGGAACTGAGACTGAACCTGCAACTGAGAATTGAACTGGTTCCCCATTTGTAAATGACTTGCATTTCCAGAAACTTGATTATCATGCTTCCATCCCTGAGAGGAATTTCCTCTGTCAGGTGCAACTGAAGAAAATGGTGGCCTGACAATAGAAGAGCCCAATGCTTGTTGACTACTTTCTGAACTAGATGGCTGCTTATTGGTGGGCAATAAAGTTGCAAGAGTAGCAATAAGCTCAGGTGTCAAAACTCCAGCAGTGGATGGTGCTGCACCATGATTTGATGCATATTCTTGGGGAATTGGCGGCACTGCAATGGACTCTGCTGTCGATGGATAAAATGGTTTTGGAGGAAGCTTAGAATCCTCATGCAAAAACCTGTTATGATGGATTGGCATTGCCCGCTCCTCCCCCTGACGGAGCTGATTGTAGTCAGCTTCTGGTGGTGGAATCTGATTGTCTGTATACTGAGAAAAATGGATGGGCTGCGGCAATTGTTCCTGCATTGATGTATTGCCAGGGCCCTGCTGTGGCAACTTGAGAACTACACCATATAAGCGTTCAGGTCCTGCAACTTTCAGCACATTCTTTAAGAAATCAGATGGGGGCACAAGAAATAGAGTGGTCCCATCATCGAACTTTGCTACACCAGCCCGATTCTTCAAACCCAAATAACGCAGAAATTCTGTATAGGAAGCAAAATCTTCTTCACTGTCTGGCAAGAAGAAGACAATGTCAAACCCAATTGCCTCAGCATAGTGTTTAGCCAGCATATCCAGCCCTGTTCTTGCTGAGCAATTTATGACATGAGGTCTGCAAAATAGTAAGATCACATGTTATGATGTGAAAGGAGGTTATTGCTTAAGTGCTTGTTGGAAAAAGGTGAAATGCTAGTGAGAACAGAGCCATTATTGAGTGACATCATCCATTGAAAGCTAAGTTTGAAGCCAGAGGAGAAGAAGAAATGGAATTTATCACGAAGGAGTTAGTCAAGAATATTGCAATTCAAAGAGTTAGCTAAAGAATATTTATGATGCAAAATGACATTTCAGCAGCAGACAACAGCAGGAAATTTAGAAAGAATAAAGGCATTATGAGCAACTCTATGCAAATGATTAAGGTGAAGAGATTTTGTAAATTTCAAGGAAAATTGGCAAGCCAACCCAGCCATGTGTCAGCTTCTGCAGCAAGCAGAAACAAATAATTTTGTAGGGTAAAACTATGCCATGTAAGAACACGTGTTATAGGTAAAAACATTGGATACAGGATACAACATTTAAATGGTTGCGATGGGCAAAATGCATAGACAAAAAAAAGTACTAAGAGCAAATCTCATACTCACATCTCTGATTCTATCCCTTTCCCTACTGGGACACAACGGGCATGGCATACAGGCGTTCCACCCTTGGCCACAATCCCCCGCCATATGAAATCATTATCAAAATGACCCTTAAACCTGCCACCAACTGGACTAAGACTATTATTCCCCTGGAGACTTGGATATGCACCTCTAGGACCTAGCCCATATGATTTGTCTAACCCCAGATCACGATCATCCATCTTTCTAGCTGGAAAAGAATCATCATCAACAGATGGTGCAGCATCAATCCTTGATCGCTTAGCCTCCCTAGGAAACTGGCTGGGATCAAGCACATCCCAACCACTAGAAACTGACCTCATGGATGGCCTAATACCAGAAGCAGGAGAAGGAAGGATCCCAGATGCAGTATCTCGAGTGGTATGTGATGGAGCTAAATCATTAAACTCTCCACCTTGAAGTAAAGTGTCAAAAACACCCTGAGGACCAAAAGGCCGTACTGGCAGGTTAGGTCTATGAATGCCACTAGGTGGAAATGGACCACTGAAGTTTCCTGGCCCCCCAGTTTGATCGAACATGACATCCATGGGTGTAAAAGGATGTTCATTAAACATCTCTGGCCGTGGACCTTTAACTCCAGGATAAAAACTAGAGTACTCTTTCCCAGGTGCCAGCCCACTACTTGAGAACATAATTGTGATACGAGGATCATTGAAAAGCCGCCCTTGCAGGCCTTCTTTAGCACGCCGGGCTTCATCAACACTCCTAAATTCCACAAATGAATAATGCCTTGAAGGAAAGCTTTTAATTCTCTCAATCTCACCAAAAAGAATCATGGCATTATGTAGCATTTGTTCATCAATTCGCACCGAAGGAGGATAGCCTACCCACAAAATATTACTGGGCTGACCGTCCTTCCGTCCTCCCAAAGACTGAGGTAGCTGCAAGATGAAAAATGAAAATTCAAAATATAATCCACAAGGACAGGCTACTATCAAAAATTTTTTTGGCTCAACTAAGCCAATTAAGCATTACTAACCAACTAAAAATCTTTTCAAATACCATTACGTGAAGCCCAGTTTCTCCCAAAAAATCACAGAACAGGTCTAGGCTTAACTACTTTAGTTTGCAGTATAAGTTTCTTAAGGTTGTGAAATAAGTAACAGGGTTACACAACCAGCAGACATATGATAACTTAACATGCATGATTATGGAAATGGGAAATAAGAGAGTTTGCAGTAGTATTAGAGTTCAGGCTGTCCATGATTTATCACCTGAGGTCGTCTTACTCCATAAGGTGTTGCTGAAAACTGATCCTCTCTTGAATCAAGAAAGTCGGGTAACTGTTCCTGGAGCCAGTAAAGAAAATGTCAGCTCTGTTTATACAAATAAATAAAAGGGAAAAACAAAAAATACCGCTAAAGCATATTGAATCCATTTCAAAAAAACATTCAGGTATGTGAAATTAAAGTGATGGTTATCATAGGAGGGCAGGCACATTTAATACTTTGACAGAATCAGTTTAAACACCAACTGCAGATCATTGCTCAAGCTGGCATTCCAATACAAGATTAATTCATAACAAAAGCTGAAGAAATTTGTTATCAAGAAAATGCCTAAATATTTGGTGGGGTTCATTCAGAATTTTCAACCCCCTCTAGTTTGTTTATATAATGGAAGCTCTCTCAGTGAAGATTGCCCTCAGCACAAACATTTGTATATACACGTCCAAAAGATATCTACTTACTCTTCTTGTGGATTGTGACCGAAGGAAATCCACACGTATCTGATCACCACCAATTTTCTTTCCGTTCATGTTTTTCATGGCTTC
This sequence comes from Salix koriyanagi, assembly GCA_029228605.1. Classification (NCBI taxonomy): domain Eukaryota; kingdom Viridiplantae; phylum Streptophyta; class Magnoliopsida; order Malpighiales; family Salicaceae; genus Salix; species Salix koriyanagi. The sequence goes on along the minus strand of CM055343.1, from coordinate 2,188,283 downwards.
AAAAGCATCTTCCAGTTTTAAATACTCAACATATGCAATCTTTCGATCTCTAAGAAACTTAAAATCCTCGATTTTACCGAACTTAAGAAACTCTTCTTCCAGCCGTTCCTCAGAAACTGATGAGCTTATTCCACCCACCCACAGATACTTGCTAGGTTTGGCCTGGAAAAGAGAGGGAGGGCTAAGAATACAAAAAGAAGAAGCTCAAGCGACATGTTCTCGTGGGAAAAAAAGATGTTGCCTGTATTACCACTTTCTGAATAGTAAAAACATAGATTAGCATCAATAACAACTAAGAAGAAAAGAAAAATATTGATACATCATGAATCCTACGGATCTATAAATGGGCAACCTTAGTATTGAACAGCTTGTTTATAGCACTTAGAATTTTAATATTTTCAAGTACTATACTGACCAACCTGTCAAATTTCCATTATGAGAGCACTACAGGAAACAGTAAGATTCTAGAAAACTTGCCACCGTACGTGCAATCACTGAGTAAAAACATTATCGTGATAAAAAGAATCACCAAGGATAATCCTTTGGTAAAAAAATGGTAATGTTTTCAGGCTGATAGCCATGAAACATACCAAGGCTTTCAAACAAAGTAACTCCATTCTCTTTCCTTTTTCCTGACCATGATGAATGAAGACTATAATCTTTAAAAGTCGATCTACCATACATACTTCAGCATCATGAATCGCTTAGTAATGTCTTTGAACTTCCTCCAATGTGATGTCATATTGAATAGTTCGCTTTTGGAAGTTCATGAACCAAATTTCTAATTGGAATATTTTGATGGCTTAGATGGTATAGTATCCATCATGCAAAGCAATTGATTATACTATTTAGCTAATAATACTAAACTATTCACGAGATTAGATTGTCTACCTTGTTAAATTCCAGAGATAAACTATATCCGACCAAGAAAGTAATTTCTTTGCTTGTTAGGACTTTTATTTTTACTAATAAAATTAAAATTCTTGCATGTAAAATTCTTGCATGTACCCAGGTGACAACATTTCATAGGAAACTTGATATTTAGAGTAAGGATCTAAACGGGGCTTTCCCCAGGCATCAAATATTCAGCAGCCTGCGATTTTGGTTATCCATCTTTCCTGAACTGGCAAGAAATGATGACTATTCCCTCCCACCCACCCACCCACCCAGTAGCCGACAGACGATTATGACCTGTTGGGCGTAGGTGAAATGATAATATTACTTCATGCACGTCTTGGAATGGCAGATTCACCTTTGAAGTTCGACAAATTTCCAGGAATTGTATCTTTTTCTTTAACCTTCCTCTTCATTATTTTAGTATACTCAAAAATCGTGTCTATCATCTAACTAGCAACGCAAAATATGTATTCATGTTAAGGAAGAAAAAACCGCTGACCCTATGGGGATTTGAGGATAAGGAAGCTTGTGCGCAGAAATATTTGACAAATAATTGGTTATCCCATAGTAATTTCACGAAATCCACTGAATTGACTAGCTGACTATTGGATTTAGATTGGCAGCCATCGACACTACCGTCAATTATGAATTGACATTCATCGACGAATCCAATGGTTAGGAAAGAGAATCGGGCAACAGAGAATTCATTTTCCTTCTCAATTCTTTGGTTACGGAGAAATATAATGGGAGGATGATGTTTATTGGAATGGGATACGGATTTTTTTCCCTGCAAGAAGACGAGGGAATACAACTCCGTGGATATGAAATTATTGTTTGAATGCATCGGAAATCGGCTGCGAGTACAACTTCTGATATACCTAATAATGAAATACGAAATGATTTTCCATTGGAACATCAACGAAGAAATTGAAAATCTAACCCCAAAATGGTTTGAGAAATGTATATGTATATATGTTTTACTCCTTTTACCTCCTTTATCAAATGCCATGCCCAATTTGAAAATATAAGTTATTTTTTCAAATTAACCATAATTTCCTCTCCACATCACTTAAGAACCCAACCATAATTGATTGTTTCGATTTCAATTTTGATAAAAAAAAAAAATGTTCGCACGTTGAATCAAAACGCCCAAGCTCGCAAATTCTCTCAAATTATATTATAATTTTTAAAGGAATAATTTTTTTACGATCAGGGAAGGAAAAAGGGATTTTTGTGACTAATTCTGTTATCATCATCAACACAAAGACGCGAATAAATAATATTACACAACAAATCAATCATCAAATTCAACCCAAAATCAGTAAAACCCAAAATCAAATTAAAATTATGAAAAATAATAATAGTGATAAGATGAAAAGAACAACAAACCGGTCTAGCAAACTCGATTTTAATCTGATTTCCACGAAGAGAGGTCCCTTGCAAGGCATCTTTAGCTTGTTTAGCATCTTCAACATGTTTAAAGTACACAAACGCATAACTTCTTGCTGAATACGTTGTTACACTATCAAGCGCACCGAATTGCGCAAACAACTCCATTAGATCTGAATCTGCTACTTCTCTCGATATATTACCTACCCATAGATTGTTCGATTCTTTGACTTCCGACGAACTCTGTTGGTCTGTCTCTGATTTAAGCGTTCCTGCCTTGTTTGATTTCACCGGCAGCGGCGCCATTAGAGTTTTTTTAGAAATTAGGGTTTTGACGATTTTGAATAAAATAAATTGGGTTTTTTTTAGAGAAGGGTCCTGATGACGATGGGTGGCTGTTATTTATAGGAGACGTGAGGCTGGAAAACGGTTTGTCGTTTTGTGGTTTGTTGTAGGGTTAAATTCTGAATATTTTTAAGATTTGTTTTTATTTTTTAAGGTGTTTTAATGGTAATAAGGTGTTTTTATTATTATTTTCTTCATGAATTTTCTATTTGAGAGTGCAATAATTTTTTATTTTAGATACTTTTAAAAAATATACTTATCTTGAAATTAATCAGATTAATATTTTTCCAGTGTTTTTTAATTTGATACAATAATATCAAAAATATAAATTATAAAACAAATCATTTTCTTGTAAAAAAAATACTTTAAAAAAAATCATTCTATAATACCAAACATGCTAATTAATTTATCATTTGAGTTGAAACCTTAAGATAGTATTTTAGTAAGAAAAAAAAAGAGTTACTTAAAGTTATTCTTAAGAAAAGAAAATTAAGAAAAAAAATTAAAAAAAAAAAAAAACATTGTGAGTTATTGGATCATTTAAAAGAAATAAAATGGCAAGTCTCCCTAATTTAATCACTTGCATGTATTTTTAAATCTTTTTTCATTTTTTTTCTTTTATAATAATTTTGATAAACTAGAATTGGTGAGCAACAATGTCCAAATTTGTAAAGTGCTTTTAAACACATTTTTTCTAAAATATTTCTTTGTGATCTTGAAAAATATAAAAAACAATTCTCCAAGTTATGTATAGATAAGATTAAATATGGAATTCTATTTATCCCTTTAGAATTCAAAGACTGCAGAGAGATGTGGCTGAAATAAAATAAAAACAATAGAGGCACTATTTGACAATATGCTTTAAAAAATGTTTTTTATTATTTATTTTAAATAAAAAATAATAATATTTTTAAATCATTTTAATATATTAATGTAAAAAATAATTTTTTAAAAATAAAAAATATATTATTTTAATGCATTTTAAATAAAAAATAATTTTAATCATTCTTCCAAATAATCATATAATATTGATATTAAGCTGCCTCGAAAACGATTTGCTTTCGTGGAAGCTTTACGACCACCTTTTTTGTCATTTGTTTTTGTATTTTTTTTTTTAAATTGCTTTTAATCAATTTTTTATGTATTTTTTTACGTGTTAATCTTTTAAAATAATAAAAAAAAAAAACACTTTAAAAAACAACCTCAATCATATTCAAACAGGCAGAAACTCTTATAAACAGGAGAAGTAACATTATTTTGTGTTTCATACTATAATATATAATGTTTTGTAATTAAAAATATATCAAAACAATATTTTATATACATAATAGTACATCAAAAACTTTTTCGAAAAAAACATCTTTAAAAGATATTAATCTGATGCACTCACTGGTCCGAAGCTCTACTGTAACTAGGAAAAATCTCTTCCATTCCCTGCATAATTCTCTGTTTTTTTTAGCATGGAAGGGCAAGATCTTCCTAATCCAACAACTATCAGCCTTCAGTTTTTGGTGTCTCCTAAGTTTTCATACCATGCTATAGGAACTTCTACAGCCATATTTACATATCATATCATGCATGACAGCGTCCAACATCAGAAAACATCTGCTAACTAGTTTTCTTATTTGCTGGAAATCTTGCTCACTGGTTCAACAGGAATAAGATATTCAGCAGATAGAAGTACCATGGCATGAACCAGAAAGAGAAATGAATGCCTTCGTGCAATATTTTGACAGAAAATAAAAGCTGAAACAGTACAGGATTAAACCATTTTCTTGAATAGAAGAAAGCATTTGCTATTGGCAACTGGATTTGCTGTTTCTTGTGGTTAAAGAATCCAAAGGAAATTCAAGATAACAAAACTCTAGATAAAAGAAAACATTGGTAGGGAAAAATACATGGCGGGGTCACCTATCCTATTGACAAGTAGATAATCTTGCAAGTGATCTTAAAAATTGTCCTTTGCTTGCCGGATAACGCCTAACGCTTCCGAATCATTTGCTGTTGCTGGAATATTTAGGGCATGCCGGATTGCTGTACTTGACGTGCGAAGGAAAGGATTACAAGCCTTTTCAACCTTTAACTTGGTTGGAATCTGGTGAGACAGAAAAACTCACCCTCAATGTGGAACTCTAGGAAGATAAAATATAAAGCTGAAAGATAAGAGGAGAACATAAAAACACACACTGGACTACCAAATTAAATCAAGTCCACAATCATTATGCAGATTGATAGTGGCTAAGCAACCCAACTTGCTTGCCACTTCAACTTTTACTGAAACTGATCACCATTTCAAGGCATGCAACCATAGGGAAGCTTAAAGTTCACCGTTTTGTCTGACAGGCAGGAACACTAACGGAATATAACTTTAAGTGCTTCTATGAAGCCAGAGAAGGTATGTACTGTTGTACAGTAGTGAGCATTGCAAATGAGAAGTTCTCCTCGAAAAGGAACTTCAAAATTAAATAATTGCATGACATGCAACTGAAATTGGTGCATATATTTGCTCTAGAAAAGCAAGATACCTTTCAAAAGTCAATTTCAGTTAAAAAAAATCAGAAGCTCAATCAAGGATAGGAATGTCCAGCACAATGTAGAGCTCCATTAGGGTTCAAGACTAAAGACTGATAAGAGGCACAAATCATAAAATGATTTCCTTTCTAGATCAAAACAAAAGGAAAGAACAAAGAAAAATCAGAAAATCTGGTGGCACATCACTTGGTTGCTAAATTTTCCTAGCTTTATACTAGACATAGGATAGAGCCCTTCTATCACTGTGAACTCGAGGTTGGATAGGGGGTGGGGGAGTTGAGGTTCAGGGAGTGAAGACTTCCCTCATCACAGTATCCCGTCATTGGTCAGGTATTCAATAAAGTAAAAAGGCTTAAGACTCACAGTTGGCAAACTCTTGCTGCGAAGATGAGCCACATGGGCTGCATAGGACTGGAGTGCCTCATTATTTGGATCTATGGACAGTGCAAACTTCGAATTACTCTGTCAAATAACATGCATCATGGTTAGGGCATTTAACTTCAGTCTTTAGCACAGACAAAAAGAATAATTTGGAAAACAAAAATAACAGTGACCAACCAACGTATATTCATGACCGCAATATATATTTGTATCATCTGGCAGTGCCATGATTTTCCGGAGGGAAGAAAGCATCTGCAGCAAAGAAAATCAGATGCTATTGTATTCAATCATCATGGAATCAGGCAGCTAGCTTCTTATCGAATATACTCTTTTGGTTAAGAGAGGCCTGCTGGGCTTTGGGTTACAGTTGGGGGGTAGTTTTTTTCCATCCTCCAATGTTTCACCCATTCATTTCAAATATTTGACAGCAGGACTATCCACTTGTGACTATAAAAGATTTCATCCAAACATCCAACTCGCAAAGTAAATACAAGAATAAATATATGTTTTTTCAGGAGGCTTTAAAAACACAGAATTTTAATTTTTTATGAGGTGGTAGCTTGAACAAATTTTCAAGTTCAGAAAACATGTATTATTTAACAAGTAAATACTCTTTTGGTTAAAAGGATGAAGTGATATTTTAAGGAATCATTTCACATTGAGGATTCAAGCGCTGAAACTTTGTCTAATAGGAGGGCTCAATCCAATATATTCATCGCATCATCAGATATTATTTCCGACCTCAAATTATAGCATAGTGAATAATGCATGACATGAATTACCTGCTCAGGTGTTCCTTCAAGAAGCCTGCCACATGACAAACTAAACAAAGTGTCTCCAGCAAAAATTGCCCCCGAACCAGGAAAGTAGAAACTTATGTGGCCTACAACAATTAAATGAATGCTGAATGTCAGAACAACTATTGACTCAGTAGCTGCATAACCATAAAGTCTTGCGCTCTTTTCTCAACCCAAAATCCACAAGAGAAGCAAGCAAATATTCCCCCACCCCACTTGAAATACCCAGATTCTCCATGTATTCAATCACTAGAAAGAATGAAGGCACAACTGACAATTTAGGTAGCAAAATTGTGACATTTTCTTTTGTTGGTTTAGCTGAAACAACAACAGTTGTTTGTTTGCTTCATTTTTTTTTGTATTGACTGTATACCACATGTCCCACACTAACTGGGTGACGTCCAAGCAGAAAGTTACAAGATTCACATTTTTAATGGCATGGAGGACATATATCAGAAGGTATGGCCTTCCAACTGTTTCATATGACTCAGACTTTATATTGGTGTTCTGGTTCATGCTTTGAGGAAATGCATTATTTTTTCTTTTATTGGAACTACAAGGAAACGTGTTGATTTTACATCCCTTTTCCAGTGTCAACGTAAGAAGTGATTGCATTTTGACAATATAATGGTATGTGTTTCTCATGAATAGGATTTCCTAATGTAGATAGATAAGGAAATCGAACCTCGGGTATGGCCAGGAGTTTCCATTACTTGTACCTCATGGCCTCCAAACATCCATTTCTCCTTGTCATTCAGAACTATATCAATTCCAGGAATCCTATCCCTGTCAACTCCTGAACCAATTACCTACAAACAAAAAGCAAAACTGTGAAAACTACACAATTTTGAGAGCCACTTTACAAACAGGCATGCAGGACCCTCTTAATACTCAGATGGAAGACACGGCATTCACTGAAAACCTTTGTCTGAGCTTATTTTTTTTAGAATTAGACTCACTACAAGCTGATTTAAAATGGTGAATAAAAATGCATTTAATTTCATCCCATGTGAGTTGGGAGAAAAAAGAACTTGGGAACACTGTTGCGTACCTTTGCACCATACCTCGCTTTCAACTCTTCATTCCCACCGGTATGATCATGATGATGATGAGTGTTTAGTATATACGTCAAATTTCGGTTTTTCCGACTTAAAGCATCAATAACAGGTGTAGCTTCTGATGGATCAATAACTCCAACTGTTCCTGTATCCACATCATGTAAGAGATATGCATAATTGTCGTTGAGACATGGCACCTGAAATGAATGTAACAAAAAACAATATAAGGCATCCATCTGCAAGAAGAACACTAAATATTTCAATACTATAAAAGAGCTTGCAAAATAAATAAAAAATAAAACATTACAGATTCTTACCATTTCGATTTGCAATGAAGAAGACATGTTGGAAACGCTGCAAAATTGAGCAACTTTAAGTGTTCGACTTGCTCCACGCAAGGTTTTGAACGGTGTAGACAACAAACGCATGAATCCATACACAATACCTTTTCTAAGGGAGAGCTGTCTCGTGCCTGGCCTTACACGAATCCCACTCCTCACCTAATAATATGAGAACAAAAAACAGTAAGATCCCAATTCTCAATCTCCACAAATTTTGCAAGCACACAGCACAAGGCACCAAATAGAAACTAATAAATGGATCATATTCATTAGAAAGGCTACAAACAATATACATGGAAAGTTTTCTCAAAATGATTTCCTTTCATCAAAAGTTCACATGTCAACATACAAGTCACCAATCATGCATCTCCTTCATCTTTCTCTAAATATAAAATGCCCATTGCATCAATTCACGTGATTCTTTAACATCCAACCTACTGAACTTCCGTTAAAAAAACCACACCACCGATGGGAACAATGAACTTCTACCATTTGTCTACTTCCACTATCAAAACTAGTACAAACAGTAAATGGGCTTTCTTTACAGTTAAAAAAAGAAAACTTTAAACAACAAACAATCAGGTAATGCATAAAAACAGAACAGAAGCAACGATTTCCCAGCATCTCAAATGGGTTAAGACATCAAGATCACTCATTTCCCACAAAGACTGAAACTTTAAAGTTTAAACAACCACCAAAGCCCAAAACATAGAGTAAAATCAAAAGGGTTTGGAGTAAACAAGAAAGTACACCCACCTTAGAGCAAGGAAGGGAAGCCATGGCACAAGATGTTTTGTAGATCATCTGCATCCCTCCTCTTCTTTCTCTTTTTTTTTGTGTTTTTCAGAGAGAAATACGAAGATAGAGAGAGAGAATTATTATGGCTGTGCGTGGGTTGGCACTTTCGTGGCACTTGAATGATGATGATGATGGTTTATTAATATGATACTTTGTTGACCAACAAGAAAAATTGGTCACCCAAATTGGAATCCTAAAATCTCTCTCTCTCTCTCTCTCTCTCTCTCTCTCTCTCACACACACAAACACACACACACACACACACATATATATATTATCAACCACTAAATAAAAGTCAATTAAATTTTAATATGATACTATAATTTTAAATTCAATAAACTAATAAATAAATATTTTGAAATTTATTTATTCTATATTCTAAAAAAAATACTATCAGTATTTTGGATATATTTTAAATTTAATATGTATTGTTTTAATATATGATTGATAAATTTAATAAAAGGTTATGATTTAATTACAAAAGAGGTGATAAAGTTACATGGCAGTGAGGAACGTTAAAAGTAAAAGGTGATGGGGACCCTATCCTATACGTTTAAGTGGGCGGGGTGTTCGGTGCGGAGAGTTACGTCACTAACTGCTTTTAAATTCGGCCCACGTGGCAGTGGCAGTGGCAGTGGCAGATTACGCGTCAAGTCCGTTTCTCCATCTCTCGTTATTTTCTTTTTTTTTCCCTTTCTTTTTTTTCTTCCCAGCTTACCTCAGAAATAAATATTTTTTTTAAGTTCCAAAGCATAGTTGTAAAATTCGTTCCGGGTACCGTTCTGGTTTTTTATTTGGAACAGAACGTTCCGGTTTCGGTGCATTTTGGCGTTCCGTTCCGGTTTTGTACTGTTCATATTTATTTAATTATATATATGAAAAAAATAAAATATTAATTTAACAAGTATAATTTAAATTCAAGATAAATGAAATTTAAATTATACAATACAAACATAATCTCAAAATTAGAAACATCTTTAAAATTCCAAAATATTATGAAAGTAAAATATTCTAAAATAAAAGAAAAATACATCAAACATCTTCTACATCATTAATATAAAAATAAGGATCTTGATCTTGCTGTGGAACATAAGGAAAGTCGTCAACAAGACATTCCAATACCTGGTCATTTCCACCAACCTCATTCTCCTTATTTACACATGTCTCTTCATCATCTAAATTTAAAGTAGCGAAAGGTGCTTCGATACTCTCCCAACTTATGTCATCTCCATCAAGAAGACCGGGTTCTTCACAAATCCATTCATTCAATAGATCAATGTTGTCAAGGCTAATGGGATCTAAAGCATCTCTTGTTCTGCTCATATTCCTAATAATAAAAAAAAAAAATCTAAAATATTTTTTAAGAACATCTCTTAATGCCTAGAAAATATAACTAATTTTATTTTTTAAAATGATTTTATTGATAAGTATATTAAAATAATATTTTTATTTTTTAAAAGTTATTTTTAACTTATCACATCAGAATTATTTAAAAACATAAAAAATAATAATTTAAAAGAAAAAATAAAAATTTCAAAAGGAAATTTAAACTCATCTCACAGCAATAAGCCCACTCTCATGCTATCACTCCCACCTCCCTTCACCAGAAAACTCACTCAAACACACCTCTCACTGTCAAGTCTCAACACCTTTTATATCTCGCACCAAAACGAACACCCATCTTCAACCGAACTCCACCACCACCTCCTTACAGAGGCCACCGTCCACGAGAAGAAGAAGACGAAGAAGAAGATCATGCTTCTCTTCCTTTTCCTTTCCATCCTCTCCTTTTCTTCCTCTTCTCTTTCTCTAAACCAAGAAGGGCTTTATCTCCAGCAAACAAAGCTCTCTCTCTCAGACCCAGACTCAGCTCTCTCATCCTGGTCCGACAGAGACACCACCCCGTGTTCATGGTCCGGCATCAAATGTGACCCAGCAACAAACTCGGTGTGTTTATTAAGTGCTTAAACGATGTCGTTTTGTTACTTGTGTAAACGACGTCGTTTTGGCTGGACCTGGAACGGAACGCCCGGTACGGAACCGGGGCGTTCCGGCCGAATTTGCCGGATCTGGCCGGGATTTTTATCGGGACAAAAACGTCGCTGTTTTGTCCCGGATTTTGAAGTGGAACGGAACGAGATTCACAAGTTTGTTCCAAAGAGCAAGTTTCTAAATTTCGTATTGGTTGTTGTTTTTTTTTAATTGGAATAGAATGTTTTGGGATTGTATTGTTTATGTATATATTTATATATATAATTAAATATATTAATTCAAAAAAATAGTTTAAATCCAAAAATAAAATTATTTAGAATTATGCAATTTAATCTAAAAAAACACAATAAAATTATTTTTCTACATAAAATTATGAACATGTATAGTATTACAAGAATGTCATCATCAATCTCGCAAAGTCAGTATAATATGTGATTGCTCTGAAATTTTAATATAATATATATAAATATGTAAAGAGACTTCTCGTAAAATTTCATCTCATTCTAACAGTCGGATTAAGAGATATGATTGATATGGTAAAATTATTTATTATTTAAAAAAATACTATTTGGCTGAAACGGAATGGACAGAACAAAATCGGAAGGTTACGGCTGAAATTTCCGGAACGGATCGAAATTTTAAACAAGGTACAAACTTTGTCGTTTTATCTCATTTTGTTTGTAACTGGTATGAAACTTTTCTGTTATTTTGGCCGAAATGAAACGAAACAAAATTAACAATACTGTCAAAGAGTACTTGGTGGTGTCGTTAAATTGTATTTTTTTTAAAAAAAAATATTTGTTATATTGTTTTAATGTACCAATACAAAAATAATACATATTATTTAATATATTTCAAAACAAAAAATATTTTAAAAAACAACTTTTATTACAATCACAAACAGCACATAAAAAAAATAATAATCATAAAAAATGCTTTCAACAATCGTGAAATAATATATTGATATATATAAAAAAATATAAACTAAATATAATAATATAAAAAATATATTTTTATGACATTTGATTATTGTATGGAGAAAAAAAAAGAGATAAGAACATATTTGGCTGAAGACACAAAAACATGGAGTAAATTTTCTTTCAAAACAATTTAGATATAAATTTGTTTATTTTTAAAACAAAAAATATAAAAAATATTTATTTATCTTCATGTTTTTATTTTTATTTTGAGACGGTAACCATACTTTGTTTTTAAGTATTCATGTACAAATTACTATGAAAATAGCTTTTATTATTAAATTAAAAAAACAAAGATAAATTATATAAACCAATATAAATTTGTGTATTTTTAAAACAAAAAATATTTATTTATCTTCATGTTTTTTTAATTTTGAGACGGTAACCATACATATGTTTTTAAGTATTCGTGTACAAATTACTATGAAAATAGATTTTATTATTAAATTAAAAAAACAAAGATAAATTATATAAACCAATTTAAAATGCTCTGAAAATACCTTTATCATCGAATAAAAAAAGTAAAAATAAATTATAAATAGACCAATCAACTCTGAAAATACATTGACTGATGGTATCTAACATTTGTCTTGAATCATTGGTTTGGTTTATTGAGAAATCAATTCTAATTGTGAGATTACAAAAAGAGAATGATAAGGACACTAATAGTGGGGCATCATCCAAAATAATGCTTGGAAGTTCTGAAAATGAAATGAATTGGGAAAATTAGCACAATAGTGTTTTTATTTTAGGTCATGTTGGGATCCTGAGAAGTATTTTTAAAATATTTTAACCAATTTCATAAGTTAAACCTGCTTTATTGTCTGTTTATATGTGTGGTTAAGATTGTTTTTTAGAGTGTTTTTCGTTCAGAAATGCATCAAAATAATATTTTTTAAAAAAAAAATATTTTTGACATCAACACATGAAAATGGTTTAAAACACTAAAATATTTTAATTTAAAATAAAATAAAAATTCAAAAATATTACTAAATCATAGTGTCAAATAGTGCCCTTAGCTTAAGTTGGATTTTACTAATTTATTATCATTCAATTAAAAAATCTCAAATAAAAACTCATTTCAGATTGACTCACAACATGTTCAATCTATCTATCTATACACACACACACACACACACACACACACACACACACTAAAATATTGTAATTGAAAATAAAATAAAAATTCAAAAATATTATTAAATCATAGTGTCAAATAGAGCCCTTAGCTTAGGTTGGATTTTACTAATTTATTATCATTCAATTAAAAAATCTCAAATAAAAACTCATTTCAGATTGACTCACAACATGTTCAATCTATATATATATATATATATATATATATATATATATATATATATATATATATATAATGATGGACCCTTCTTAACTTGTGATTTGTGCCTTTTCTAATTTAATGAAAAATTAAGTCATCATAGAGATGAAAAAAGTGTTGGGGATGTGTCACTGTCTTACTTTTTTTTTTTTTTTTAAATCAAACTTTCTAAACCGATGACATATGCTGGAAAATTGAGTCATTATAAAATAAGTGTTTAGGATTATGATAGTTTCAAAGTGTTTTTTCCTTAAATTAGCAAAACCCATATGGCATGGACTTAGTATGAGACCCTTTTTGGAAACCATTTTTCAAAAAAATTAGAAAAACTTTATTTATATGTTTTTCCATTGTTATGATACGATGATATCAAAATTATTTTTTTTAAAATTATTTTAATATATTTCTAAATAAAATTATCATCTAACATTCTCTTTCTTTGGAATAGTATCTAGGTTATTACTTAGCACAAGCTGCTTTCCTTATTCCACAAAAAACAATCCAGAATCCATCCAAGCCACGAGGATTTTCAATGACTAGACTCAAAATTGTCCACCAACTTTCTGTCAGCTCAAGTTACATGGCTGAATTGGCACGTCAACCTGGGCAAATTATTTGGTGTGGTGGGTCTCTAATGTTACAACAACAGCAACACAACAGGAGGTATAACAACATGACATGCTTGAGACTGAAACATGCTGCCTTCTGAAACTTGAAACTTTATCTCTCTTGCAAATGTAAGATGCGAATGGAAACAGGCATGGACAGCTTATAGTTCATCCTGCAAAAGAAAAAAGTTCAGGGGGCAAACTAAAGAATATGAACTGAAGCATGAGATGATTTTCCAGTGTAGATCATGCATGATTGTTGAGAGAACACCTCAAGCTGCATAATGAATTCGTGATTGTTTGAGAGTGTAGTTAAAGTTGCTTTTAAAAGTGTTTTTCGTTCAGAAATGCATCAAAATAATGCTTTTTTATTAAAATAATGTTTTTGATATCAGTACATTAAAATGATCTAAAAACACCAATTTTTTTTAAAAGCGCTTTCTGAACACACTCACAAACGCCCCCTTCATTGCTAAGAAATTGATGTTATAACAGTTTACCATAAAGTTGATCTGCTCGTGTTGCTTTATATTGATTGGAAAAGAATAAAGGTACACTTTTTTTATGAAATGTGATGGAAAGTAAAGGCTCGAGCTAAGTAATTCCTGCCTACTGTAGAGAAGCCTTGATCTTTTACCACTTGCAACAAGTATATTAATAAATAGAGCTAATTCAATGGGAAAGATGAGAGAAAGAGTGCTGAAAATATGCTTACATGGTAATCGTCCATGTAGTCCCGAGGATCATGCTGCAAAACAAAAATTTTTATGTTCTATCAACTTTCAACGAACCAATAAAAAGCTTCACAGTAAGAAACCAGATCTTGATGTCTTCAGAGTGATGTTCTTAGACATCCTGACTGTTTTTTGTTTGTAGTTTCAGCTAAACCAGCACTAAGAGAGTGTCTAGATTGTGGTAAAGAGTGTATTTTTTTTTTATTATTATTTGAAAATAATTTAAAATAATATTTTTAATATCATCACAATAAAAAAATAATCAAACTTTACAAAAAATAATTCTTTTTTTTAAATAACATAACCTAAACAATGGGTTGTAGAACAACATTAATAATAGGTGTATATAGGGTTGTTTAGCACCTAGAATTGGAATGGAGCTGAAGAGTTGCATTAAGCAATCATGGTGGGTATTGCGTTTGATTCATGGGAATGATATTGGCTATGTTTTATAACCTGTTTAAAGAGTGTGGTTAAGATTGCTTTTAAAATTGTTTATTCATTCAGAAATACATCAAAATAATATTGTTTGTTCTTTTTTTTTTAAGATTCTTTGGCTGTTCATCTCTCTTTCTCAAGAACACATGATGAATAGGTTTAAATGTGCTGTACCTTACTTCTTTTAATGGTTTGGAGAATCATTCATCATGTGATCATTCTATTTAAGGGATACCATTAAAAAAACTCAAGCAGTAGAATTCAAGAGACGCAACAGTGAAGCGGCAACTAAGGTTTGATTAGAAGATTTCAAGAGATATTATACCCTTCTGCGAGGCTTCCTGTGGCCCCTTTCTTTCCTCCTCCTTTCACCTTCCTCTCTTGCTCTTTGAGCTTCCTACTCATGCAATGATTCAAATCCATTGGATAATGCTCAAAAAGAATGGCTAAAAGTAGAGTTATATAACAAATTGCAAATTCCCAAAAGCAAGCAAACAAAGGCAGTCACCTCTTCTTCTCGAGCTCTCCTCACTTTCTCTGCTTCCTCCAAGGCATCTTTTTCTATCTGGCATATACATAAAATCAAGAATCAAATACCAAATCAAGCAATATTCCTTGGAACCAAGCAGCCATTATGGATTCTAAAATCAATAAATTCACCTCTCTATTATGGAAAACATCTTCTACAACTTTTCTTGCATATTGTGGGTCATCACAGATCAATATGTTGTCAAAAATTGAGCCAGCCTTCACCTGCAATGCAATATTTGATGCCATCAGATCAAGGTAAATCAGATCCTTTTTTAGTTGGGAGTATAATGATGGAAGAGATTAATCTTTCTGCCAGGAATGTACAGTGAGAAATTCAAATCTGTTTCAAGGTAAAGCATCTCAGTTATTTGGACAGATCAAAAGAGTTGAGTACAAATCCTAACTCCACTAAGAGGGTAGATACAAGTCAATAAACCAGTACAACAAAAATGAATCATAAAGGTTTTCAATCCAGTTTACTCATAACAATATCTACTATCTTGATTTCAGATAAACAAAGCCAAGTTAAATAAAAGAGGCAAATGTGTTTGTCAGATCAGATAATACAGTCATTTGTTATTTCAAAGAGCTAAATTTTACTTTTTCTTGGTATATTAATGTGTTATTTCCCCCCCAAACAATAGGTTGCATGAATGATCTCCAGAAGAAGGAAAAGAAGTTATGAGACCTACCTGCCAAACTTCAATACCCACATATTTGATTGGCTTCAGCACATAAAGGTCAGGATCATCTTCAAACTCTGACAAAAAGAAAGGGAAAGAGGACTGTAAGCATTTACAAAATGAAATTGGATACTAAAACGAGGCACATCTATTAGATCGACTACATAGTTAGAGAGACAACCGATACAAACTTATTGGAGGACCGGTTGTCTTTAAAATACCAGCAAACATTTCCAGCAACAGCATAGAAGCCAACTCATTTATTATGTTCTGTTAGTATCCTATATGAAATTTTCATTTTTATACAATAACAGACTTGTCTAAAACCCAGTACCAAAGTTCACCACTTTGAACATACTGCCTACTCCATTATTTGGTTCAAATGCTGGGCATATAGGCCAAAATGCTCATTTTCCTATTTTTGAGCATTTGTATCTGCCAAAATGTTCCAAACGCATTCTTCCCCAAATAAGTGATAAAAATAACCATTTGGTCCTAATGGAATGATTCGTACCTGGGTTGTCGATCCATGGAGTCTTCCATTTTCCCTTATAGTTAGGGTTCTTGATTTTCTACAATATCAGGATAACAACTTAATTCAATAACCATTATTAATCAGCTAAGATATTATTAATCAGCTAAGGTGTCCATGGATGCACACCTTTCTTTTCCATGGTCCTTTGTAAGCTGGATTTGGTATCTTGGGTGGCCTCCATATTCCATCATCCTCTTCATCCCATTCATCGGGCTAGTCAAAGCAGCAATAGAACAAGTAATGTTATCTTTTTGTCTTCTAGGCTGTTAAATAAACAACAAACCTACATAATCTCTTCTTATTTTATAACTTAATTATCCAATAATCAAGCTGAATAAGTGAGAGCCAAATACTTTTTCCTAGAACACTGTCATTGTATAAAGGCAAGTTAATCCATGACTAGTCTAATCACATGTTTCAAACCCCAACACAGTGAGAACGAGAAAACTGCAGAAGAGACTCTAAAATCCAGAAGGCAATGAACAAACCTCTTTAGCCTTAGGATCAGGAATCTCCCGGGGGATAGAATCATATCCCTGCAACATCAAAGCAAATAGTAAAAGTATAAAATTTATCAGGGAACATATACAAATCACTATCTCAGCCACATTATCAACCAGACTATCAGGCAATACCTCTGGTTTGACATCATTAGGATCCTCAATATATTCTCTATCATCCCAGTCTGCCGGCTGTGAAACAGTGAAAGTCAAACTTTATTGGCTAGACCAAAAACACCAAACCTATCAACAATGAAAGTCACCACGTTTCCCTGCAAAAAATGGAACCAAAACCCAACCCCAAGCTCCTATCATACCTTCTTTGCTTTAGTATCTTTAATTTTTGGCGGAGGAAGAATATCCCAATCCGTATACATGGTTCCTGATTCCCTCTCCCTATTATCAACCAACACACTATAAGATGCATCAGGCCTAAGTATAAATGTGTAGAAATGAGTCAACTTATCAGTTTCACATTGCAAATCCTTCTTGATAGGATAATTCTGTCCTTGATAAGACAATATAACATGAAGCTTCTTTGTTTGTGTACCGCACATATCAGGTCCAAACATAAAGACTGCAAAGACAAAAGACACAGCAAGCTTTAAACTTAACCACCTTCCAATTCTCTAACCTCAAAAGAATCAAATGGGTCGTTTTCTTTACCTATAAGGAGTATCACCACCAAATTTCTTCTGATTAACATAGCCAGAATGCAGCTTAATGTAACCACCACCACACTCAATATTTTGCTCAAACTTAACAGAGTACTGAACCACTAAAGTCCTATCCTTGTTACTAAACTCTGGGGCTATCTTTAGCTGATATAGCAAAATGCTTTGCATCATTATATGTTTGAATACCTGAAACACCATGTTTCCACACAAATCAAACAAAAAATTCAGACCCCAGATAATATAAACAAAAAAAATCAAATCTTTAACATGTTTTTGTACCTTTATCATCTGGATCACCAGGCCATTTCCCTGCTGTGTACTTGAAAGTACCAGCTTTACCTTCACTTCTTTTCCAGTCTGATAAAACCCATCTATCTTTCCAACCATCTTCAAAACGTTCCTCAAAGAAGATTTCAGAGAGAGTGAAAGGGAAGAGGAAGAGAGAGTGAACAGCGAAGAGCAAAAATAGTAGCTTTAAGGCTTGAACGACATGTAGTTTTCGCTTGTTCTCCATTTCTGGTAAACCAGTTGGCCAAGTGCCAGAGATCTAGTGATTCGATATAATGGCCCTATATACAGCAGGGGGGAGAATGACAGAATGTAGACTGAAGTCACTGAACAGTGATTCTACATAAATATCCTCTCTATTTTTTTCAATATTTGGATTTTTTTAAGTATGAATTTATTTTAAGTCAAAACTTTAATGTATTAAGATTAAGTTGTTTTTAGGAAAACTTATCATGAATTTTTTATAATATTTTTTTAGAAGAAAATTATATTTATATATTATATCAACACTAAATTTAAATTTTAATAAAAATATTAAAATTAAATTATTTTTTTCCACAATTGTTCTTACATTGCTACTTTCTTCTTTCTTATCCTCCACTCTCTTTTCATATATTCTTTATTAAAAACTTTACCTTTTTTTAATAATATTTATTATAATAATTTTTTTAAAAGTTAATTTATATTGAACTTTGCAATTTATTGTAGTTTATCTTTATATATAATTATTATGATTTTATAACTCATATTGCGAGTTAAACGGATTAAACTGGTTGGCTTGTTTTTTTTATTGACATATGTTTTTTAAAAAAAAGTTATTATCCTTTAATATTAAATTAATTACTTTCTAATTATTATTTTTTAAAATTAGACTTCATGATTCTTTCTACATTACTTTCTATTAGATTATTCTGATCTTATAATCTAAATCACGAGTTTTGCCACCTGAGTTGATTTAAGTTATTTTATTATCTTTTTAGATTGATTTTTTTAATTTTATTATTAAACAATATGTTGATTGAGAATTGTGATTCATGATTACTTTTTTATTGGTTTATATGTGATTATTTTAATTTTATGACATGCGTCGTGAGTTTAGTCAATTAACTTGGGTTAACCCGAGTCTTGTTTTTAACTTGTTTTATAATTTATTTCAATTTATTTTTTATGATATTACCATGGTGTCATGACTCAAGTTATAGATTTAACAAATTAACTCAGGATCAACTCTGATCATGTGTTTGGCGTGTTAACTCGAACGGACCCGAGTCAAGTTTTTTGTATTATTATTATTAGTATTATTTATTATTTTTACTCTTTAATATTAAATTAATAAAAATAAATAAGTTTTATAATTTATTCGATAATATTTTTTTACAACAAATCACAAATGACAGATGCTGTTGTCTTCATTGAACTCTCAAACAACTTGCTTCTTGTCTACGTGGGACGGGGGAGAGAATTTGGACCTGAGTTTTCTTGGCTTGGCAAGGTTGCTCCTAGGCAGGCTGGGCTTGGAAAACACGACCAGACCTTGACTTTCGATGGTGAAAAACACATCGATTTATCCTTCAGTTTTGGATGTTAAGAAAGTTCATGAGAAAGGTTTGGACCAAGGAGTGTCTAGTATTTTTTGGATTGTAAATTTGTTGAGATAACTTTATAAAATTTTGATACCATGTTAAAGAATCATCTTATCTAAAAACTCAAATTATTAGGTGAGACCCTAGAATAAGATTAAACTATTAAGTGAGGTCTCAATTTATATTATTATCTAACATATCATTTCAAGTGAAAGCTCTTTAAACTTGAAACTTGAACAAACTCACATTACTTTGTTCTTGATTTTTATTAAATAGAATTAGAGTCATGAGATTCGAACTCGAGATCACTGGCTCAACAATGTTCAAATACCATATTAAGAAACTATCTCACATAAAAACTCAAACTATTAGATAAAATCCAGAATAAGATTTTATTATTCTATAATAAAACCTAACATCCTCGGAATCCACTCAATTTTTTTTTGTACAAGTTGCTGCTTCTGTTTTTTGCGTTGAAATTTGGATATGATCTCAACTTCAGCAGGTTACAGCTACTCGATCCTTGTAGAACTACGTTTGTAGAACGTGCTGGCTAAATTCCACCATAATCCACCGGTTATATTAAATTGTTTTTATCAGAAAAGTCGTTCAACGCGTGCGTCCAAACTTCAACGACGTCTTACTGCGTTTGGGAGTGTGGTTGCAACAATTTTTCAAAATATTTATCGTGCTGAAATACATTAAAATTATATATTTTTTTATTTTTTAAAATCAGTACATAAAAATGATCGAAAACATACAAAAATATATTCATTTAAAATGAATTTTTTTTTTCAAATTTTAACCAAAAATCAGTGGGATCACAATGCGAAACGGGGCCTTGGCTTCTTGATACATATCCTGCAGGTACGGAGCAAGATTAGGATATTTAAGAGGCGTGATGTCGTCTTCTATAAGATGTTTTATAATGTGAAGCAGGCTAAGAAACCATGTAGGCTTGTAGTCCAGAAACAGACAGAAGCAAGTTTGAGTTCCTCCGAAGCTACAAGGCTGAAGAACATGCCAGCAAGCGTCCAAGACCATGCAAATCACTAGTGGGAAGTAACGTTTTCAATACCGTTTCCATTGATGTTTTGTTTTTTCAATTAAAATGAGATGTTTCGGTTTTGAAGTGTTTTGGTGTACTATTTTGAGGTTATACTGTTTATATATGTGTGTGTGTGTATGTATATTAATTAAAAAAATTAGTTCAAATCCTGAAATAAAATTATTTAGAATTGTACAATTTAATCTAAAAAAAGATACAATAAAGTATTTTTTCTAAATAAAATTATGAACATGTATAATATTATGAGAATGTCATCATTAATCTCTCAAGGTCATGACATTCTCTGATTGCTCTGAAATTTTTACATAATATATATAGATATGTCATGCGACTCCTCGTAAAATTTCATTTCAATCTAACGGTCGGATTAAAAGATATGACCGATATTGTAAAATTATTTATTATTTAAAAAAACACTATTTGACTCAAACAGAACTGGCGGAACAAAACCAGAACATTTCGGCCGGTATTTGGCTAAAAAATCCAAAACATGCCAGAATTTAAACCGAGGTAAAAACAACGATATTTTATTTGTTTTTTTAACTGGTACAAAATATTTTGGCCGAAACAGAACCAAACATACAACTACGAGACTAAGATTGACTAATCAATAGATACTGTTCAGTCGGTTGTTTGCAGGACTGCAAATATATGTTTTATGTGAAATTAATATTATTTCAGCTTGCTGGCTTCAGGTGTAATCTGATGCCAATTATGGTGAAACACACCACTTTGCATGGCATTGGAATTGGAGAAGTCCAGAAGCCATAATTCTTCAAAGACATTCCTCCATTTTATTTTCAAGAACATGATACCAAAGTAGGATTTGGATAACATGTTTATGACACACCCAGCACCTGCATTTGTTGTTGATTGACAGAAATTAATCAACTGTAGCATGATAGATCTTTATGCAGTCTATCGTAGGAGGCTGAGAAGCCTGCCAGTTGACAAAACTAGCACCTGTTAAGTTTCAAATTCGCATTGCTGAGTGTTCAATTTCCTGAGCCAGTTCATATCCACAGAAAGCAAATATAAGAACATCTAAATGGAACAATGTTCGGATAGAAACTTTGAAACACATTCCAAAATGAGAGAAAATATTGCTTTTCCAGCTTGTGGAACTGTTTGTTGTGTGTACTTTTCAGGGGGAAAGATAAACAAATTCCAACAAGGATAAAAAAAATAAAAAAACCCTGCACTAACAACAAATGCTTTCTTTGATAATTAATAGTGATCTATACCTCATACCTTTCGTAGAATCTATGTACATTAATTAGAACACCAAGCTCCTTAGCCCACTTGGTTTGGTTGTTAAGGGGCACAGCTCCAATGGTATGTTACTAATATATGCATCACCAACACTGCATGTGGCCAAGCTACAAAAACTAATAATATCACCTCTTTGTTTTAGTGTCTGCTGTTCGGATTGCCGGTGATGGTTGTGATCCACCGCCCAGCGCTGCAGCAGCTGATTCAACGTGTGTAAGAAGATACGCGTAAATCTTCTTTCTTAACCTGTCAACAGTCTCTGCTGAAACAAGCGGGTGTTTCGGCTTCATCCTTGTTCAATCCAATTTCATCTAACCAATCATTCACACTTTTAAGCTGAGTCAACATCCCTGCTATTTGACCATTATCTGACAAAGCTGAGACATCCAGATCAGCATCTAAGAACCTCTCAACAAATCTCAAGAACCAATCCTGGGATTCCATCCGCAACATTTCAGCCAAGTCCACTACCTCGTCAAGACCATTTCCTTTGATCCACTCTGATGGTGGTTGGGGTGGCACCTTCTGAGTAATGGCAGAATTATCCCCTGGTTTGCGAAAAGCTCCTGTTGCTACAAGCTTGGAGCCAACTACTGGACGGACTTTCCCTTGAGTTTTTGCTGAGGTGTTCTTCAAAGAATTTTCTAGGACTAAAATGGATTGATTGCTGGCAGTAGGCTTTTGACCTTGACTAGTAGTAGTAGTATCTCTGGTAAATACTGAAAAGAAAGACAGATTGGTGGCCAGAGCAGCTTGGACCCAAGAGGCTGCATGTTTTCGTCTATCAGATGTGACCTTTAGTACTTCTTCAGAT
This sequence comes from Salix koriyanagi, assembly GCA_029228605.1. Classification (NCBI taxonomy): domain Eukaryota; kingdom Viridiplantae; phylum Streptophyta; class Magnoliopsida; order Malpighiales; family Salicaceae; genus Salix; species Salix koriyanagi. The sequence continues at coordinate 2,165,708 of CM055343.1, read as the reverse complement.
GGATTGTCATTGGAATCTGGGGAACAAACCAACTGGAGTAATTTTAAAAAGAGAATCGGCTATCAAACAAGAATTATTCAAATTTCGCGTGAAGCAATAAAAACTGCTCCACGGCAGGTTTTGGGTTATCTTCCTTGGCAGAGGAAGTCAGCTCTGAGTACATACTGCAAGAGAAAAGAGGCAAAATACAAAATGTCAGGAAAAAAATAATTAAAACTGAAATGTTCATGCACTAGAAAAAAATAAGTATAGATCACACATCAGAGATATCAAATCAAAGAATCCCCTGAAAATTTTCTCATATTCTCAATATTTTAATCAAGCAAGTAGAACTCAAGTAGATCAAATGAAGCTTGTCTTCATTTACCAAGATGAGCATCATTCATCTTAGACCAAGCTATACAACTTGATTGCATGTTACAGCCTAGTGACCCGATACTTCTACCCTTTCTACCACTATTTCTTTGAGTAGTTATACCTTAGACACCGAAGTAAGCTCTCCGCAGCAGTTGCCTCTTGAATAGCCTCTATTGCTGCCATCTGTGCAGCATCTCTATGCTTCTCAACTTCCTACAATAAACAACGTGAAAATATCAAAGGAATTAAATTTAATAAATCTTCTAGAAGAATAGAAACCGAGTTGAACTAAAAGTTACAGATAATAACTGTGGAATCAAAAGAATTGGCTCTAAACCACTAAAATAATTAACATATCAGCAGTATAATTAACATATCAGCAGTGTCCCTAGTTTATGTGGAAAACTTGCATTTCCCAAGAGCAAATCACTAACTACAGAGTAAATGATGTCTCGTTGCGTTATATATTGATATGTACTTACAGTCTGTAAGTTTTAGATGACTAGGCTGCTATGAACAAACAGCTGAAAGCCGAATTAAGGTTTAAGTGGTGGCCTGAGGCCCCTGCCTCCAAGGTTCAGGCCATGTATTATCATGAAATTCAAAATATACATATTCTACTTCATGAAGAAATTGCTGGCTAAAGTACATCACACTTTCTGTTTTGAATTCTTTTGATGATTGGATTATTTGGGGGTGACACATTTGGACTTTCAACTTCCTTAAGAAAGGAGGTGTGGCTATTATGTTACACTTGGACCATACATAATATCATAAAATAGCCCAACAGAATGCTCTTAAGCAGCACGGTGGTTCAGCACTCAACAAACAACGTTAATAAAGTCTAGAAACCCAATCTCTCTTCTTCTTTTTTGAAAACAGAAAGGAAGCCTGTGAACTTATAAAAATTGAAGTTTTACCTTTCCAAGTTTGGCAAGGGAAGAGGGTAGTGAACTCCATGAAACACTTCCTTCAGTCAGTCTTCTGCTATTTATCGAGACCTTGACCAGATTTCCTGGTAACCCATTGTTAGCATGTTCTGATGATTTCTTTCCAACACTTGTTCTTAGCTTATTTGACTTGTCTTGTTCATCCAAACTTCCATTTGCAACAATTTTTCTTGGTAGATATCTGAAATTTATTCTCCTCTTTAGATGACTTGGCAGATACTTGGTCCCTATAATCCTCTTTAGATGGCAATCTCTCACTTGATGTACTTTTCCTCGGAGTCTGCCATGTACAATTAGCTTAAATGGCGAGCATGATAATTCGACAAGGATAAGGTGGGAAACCAGGGACAGTGAATTGGAGAATTGCAGTAAACAGCACAACATTTCAAAAATCTCCTTTGAGTCCCATAGATTCAGGACCTTTTGGGTCACACAAAATCAGGACACTATTAAGAGAGAGATAAAATCAATTCAGTAGTTCACCAATAAAAAAGGATTTAAGTTTGAAAAAAAGGCTCAAGTAAAGAATATTTAGGAAATTTGAAAACTCATGATCAAGAAAAGAACGAAATCAGACTTGGCCTGCCTGTTACTCCAAATTTATGACAACATTTTACATATAAACTGAAGCAGGACATTTTTTCAAGTACATCTCAACCAAATCACTGTCTGCTTAAAGACAAAATCCATATATATTAATACTTACAGAAATACTCCTAGCTTCAGGTTTTGAATCATGGCTAGCAGCCCTCAACTTCGAATTCTCTCCATGCTTCACCTCCAAATTCCCCTCCCAACTTTTCCTCAAGGCTTTTGCCCCCAGCTCAAATCCCTGAACAACATTCTTGATCACCGGCACCCTCCTTGCAGTGGGACTGGCCCCACGAACAGAGCTTGCCTTTTCTACAATCCTAGGTGATCCCTTGTCCAATCCCTTAACCTTTTCCTGCTGCCGAACCCCATTTGAAAACTTGTCAAATGAAGTAGGCAATGAATAACAACTACTCGGGGACGAGGGAATTGATCTTGAGCTCGTTGACTTAAATTTTGCCGCAGATTCCTTCTTCAAATCGAAATTTAGTGTAAGTTTTGACAATTGATGAGACTTTGATCTAGTCAGAGTCGCTTTCTTACCTGACAAAGCATCCTTATTAGAATTACCATTCAGTCTAACCCCCACTGATTTATCCTTTTCTCCAACATTAGTACGGCTCGAAACACCCCTTCTAGGTGATTTGGCTTTCTCCACGTGATTATTATTGAGAAAACCAGGGGACTGTGTTGCTACAATATCTTCAGGGCTCCCTACACAAGGGTGCCTCCCTGGTACTGGCCTAACCCCTCTAAGAATAGGTACTGGTGAGGCTGATTGAAGCCTTTCAACATGAATAAATTGGCCTAATTGGATTTTATCACTAAAAATTAAATCATCATGCTCATCAGGCAAAGACACATAGGTAGCATGAGATGAATCTGATACCTTAAGATAAAACCCTTGATTACAAAATAACTCACCACCTGCTAATGCTGGGACAATGCTCACCACTTGCAATAAAGATGACCTGTGTTCCCCAGCAACCTTGACATCTGTATTGATGTGCTGCAAAAGCTTGAGTAACACTCCAGGTACAAGATTTGCCATTTGTTAACAGGCCTTCAATTTGCATCACTCAAAGGATGCCCCAGATGAAAAACTTGAAGAAAAGTTGAAAAGGAAGAGTTTTTGCCAATGCCCAGATACTCCAAGGATACCCCAGATGGATAGCTTGAAGAAATAGTTGGAAAGGACGATTTTTTGTCAGTATTGAAAAAATTTGCAAATTTGCAATCAAAGATTTTTTACTTTTTTTGTAAAACTGGAAAGAAAAGATCACCCTTTAGACCCTAATGAGATTTGTTACCACAAAAAGCTTTAAACCATGTATCGGTTTCAAAAAAAGAGAGAGAAATCAAAAACCAAACTATAAGTAAATTGGATACCAAAAGTCCAAAACCCAGCCAAGATGGTAACTTTTTTTCAAGAAAATACATTAATCAATTAAATAAATAAAATTCCAGAAACTGAAAACTCCCCGAAAGATGCTTTCAGAAACAATAATGGTGTACAGCTTGGCAGAAGCAACTGAAGTGTGTGCGTGCTCAAAAACTCAACAACTCAGAAAGAGAAAAGGGAAGGCTCGTAAACAAGATTTGGTTTTCCTTTTGCTAATTACTCATTACAAGACAACCAAGAAGTGGAAAACCCAATGAAAAGTTTCGGAAATTTATTTTGTAAATCAAAATGGAGTCGAAAAAGGCAACCTTTTTTTAATACAAGGCACACATGGAAGCTTAGCTAGTTCTTGACATGTATGTAACATGGGATATTATGATATCATGTGATCATAAGCTGAAATGAGAATAATCGATGATGCCAGGCTTAATGTATGATTGGTATTGCACAATCTAGAGAGAGAAGAGATGTCAGAGCCTGACACATTGACAAGAAAAAAAGATGAAACCTGACCCACTTCAACTATCTTTCTTTGATTGGATTGAGGAACTCAATCCATGAATATAAAAAGGATTTGTAAATTGTACTTCCTGAATTGGAAGTGTTTGTTTTTGTGGATTTGTATTATGAAAAACAAAAGGGTCTCTTGAATTCTTGCAGAAACTGTTTGAGGGAAAGAATATAAGTTACTTATTTTTTCAATCATTCTATTGATTTTTTTAAAATAATTAAACTATATCCTTTACAATTCCTGAAATTTAAAGAACCTGCTGGTTTTAATTTAGTTAATGTTTGGAATATAGTTAGATTGTTTTTTAAAATATTTTTTAGTATATTATTTTTTTATAAATATATTAAAATGATATTTTTTTAATTTTAAAAATTATTTTTGACATCATCGCATGAATAGAATTTTTTTTTTAAATATAGTTTGGATTTAGTATTTTTTGGATATTTGACAACAAATACATAAGCTTGAAAAACAAAGAATGATTTAAGAATACCATTATCGATTAAATTATATGTAACTAACATTGAAAGAAAACTTAAAAAAATAATAATAATAATAAATATTGATAGTATATTTTATGTGTATGAGAATGCAAATGGGTGCATGTGCTTCAGCGATGAAGGTGTTGCTTACAAGGTATTGGCTGTCGGCTACCTGAAAAAGGTTGTCACATCCCTCATGTAGCATGGCAAGTTGCGATGTTGCTTTCTTTTATTTTTATTTTTATTTTTATTTTATTATTACTCTTTTCTATTATTTTGGAAATAATTTATGGTTATTTTTTATCTTAAATTATTATTTTTGATATTTTTTAGATTATTTTCATATGATGATATCAAAAATAATTTATAAAATTAAAAAAATATTTATTATTTTGATACATTTATGAATGAAAAACACTTTTAAAAGCAATCGCAATCATGCTTTTCAAACAATCACTTAATAAATTAGTTTTTTTTGTTGGATTTTAACATATAAATTTAGAATAAATCTAATTTGATCTAGCAAGTAAATTTACAATCTTATTGATCTAATTTGGTAAAATAACTATAATTTCTCTTCAAAGTTTTATTAGAAAATAAAAAAAAAGTATTCGTGACCCCATATTGCAAAAAGGAAGAGATAAGCTCTTGATTACAAAGATAAGTGTTCCTTTCCTTCAATCGATAGATATATAGGAGGCATCAAAAAAGAATAAATCTTGCTTGTGGGTTCACTTCTCATTTGTATTCTCTCTCTTTATATATATATATAATCTAGTAATCTAGATGCATGAGAGTAATCCGATGGCATACCCATAATCAGAACAAAAAACAAAACGATGGATCTCACACCGTCACACGTAACAACAATGTCAATGCCTGAAACCCTAGCTTAGGACACCACTAGCTTTTTAACCTGAAATCAATGACAATCCAGGAAAGATATATTGGTTTTGCCCCCACGCCAACTTCTCTCTATTCATTTAGTAAGAATTTGAGATTAAAATATTTATTTTTTTTCTATATTTTTAGGTTCGAGTTTTGTAATTACTAATATAATGACTATTAGAGACTTAAAAGGTCGTTAATTTCAAAACTTATGTGATTAGTTAAAGTGCGCGAGACTTACATGATTGTTAATTTCAAGACTCATGTGATTAGTTGAGGTACGTGCAAGCTAACCCGGACACTAATATTAATAAAAAAAAGCATATGATCATGTAACCATCTACCCACTTGGTAGAAAGCCACTAGAGGTTTACATGATTGTTAACTTCAAGGCCCGTGTGATTAATCGAGGTACGGTCAAATTAACTTGGACATCCGCGTTAATAAAAAAACATATAATCACTTAACCATCTATTCAGTGGTAAGAGATTAAGACTAAAAAATTTATCCCCCCTATGGTCTCATGTTCGAGCCATATAATGATAGCCACTTGTAACTTATATAGTCATTAACTTTGGGATATGTGGGATTAGTCAAGGTTCACGTAAACTTATCCGAACATCTAAAAAAAATGATGATGTTACCAACATAGGTACAATATCTCTTTTAATGCTTGATTGATTTGGATTATCTTCCTCGACAAAGATTGTCCCACAAAAATTTTGTAACTCATCTCTGTAGATTTCACCTCACAGTACAAAGATCTCATCGCATTATCTTGCCATGATTCATCTAGACTCATGGCTTGTGTTGCTTCCTTAATTACAATTTTGATGGGTGGACTTCCCTGTTAATTTCTTGGATTTTCCACAATTGGGGATAAATTATCCCATCTGGGGATAAGTGATTTTGTTGCCATAATAGTTTCAATTTTAATTAGATTGCCTTTTTTATTATGCAGTTTTCCAAATTAGTTTTCTGGTTACTCTTTTTCATCAAATATGCAAAAATTAGTGAGAATTGAGTTGAGTGATGATTTGAGTTCTTCAGTTTTGATTTTAAATTATATTGGCATTGGTAGAACATCAAATAGTTGATATAAACTAGACCTAATCTGGTGTGTCAAATTTAAACTTGACATGGGAATAAGTTTTAAAAAAAACTTGGATATAGTTGATTCAATCAAATTTAAATGACCGAAAAGGTTAATCTATGACTCGATCATCTTTATTAAAACTCAATTACTTTTTAGACCATATTTATATTTTTTTCTTATCAATATAGGCTAACTTAATAAGTTGTCTTGCTTATTTGGACAAGATTAAGTGCCCGTTTGGGACGGCGTTTCAAACACCGTTTCCGAAAAATTCAATTTTTTCCATTTTAAATGAATATGTTTTGGTGTTTTTAGATTATTTTGATGTGCTGATGTCAAAAATGATTTAAAAAAAAAACATCATTTTGATGTATTTCGGCACGAAAAGCACTTTGAAAAGCTACCGCAACTGCTTTTCCCAAACAGGCCCTAAGGTTTTGTCATAGACAGCAAATTGTGATATATATACAAAGGTATTGCAGGATGATATTTTTTTTTATTTTTTAAAAATTATTTTTGACATCAACATATAAAAATGATATAAAAACATTAAATTTTTTAATTTAAAATAAAAACAAAAACAAATTCAATTTTTTTAAAAAAAATATTATGTCAAACACCGACAAAGTCAACCGGGAAAAGGGGCATTTTACCTGACAGAAAAGGAAATCAATTATGAGGCATTTCTGTTGACAATTGAAAAAGTCAATCCTCTAATCACCAGCAAGTTGTGTTGCCAGGTTTTGTTTCTCATAAAACACGCAACAGTGTAGTCAACCGAAATTAAAATTAGGGTTTAGTTTAGTGATAAAGGTACGGTGTTAAGAAATATATATTTCTTAAGATTTATTATTTGAATTTCACTGATTCTAATTTTTATAAGATCATGTTTTCTGCTCTAAGAATTAATAATTTATTATATTTTTATAAATGTATTTTTTATATTACACAGAAACTCGGAAAATTAATTGAGATATATATAGCCCAACGTGAACACCCAGTTATAAAAAAAACATATCAACATGCCAAAAATAATAATAATAATAATAATAAAATACTTGCAAAGAATTAGGAAAAACAAAGTGGTTTGATGTTTTATTTATAGTTATTAAACTAGTAATAGAAATTTACAATCTAGTTTTGGATCAAATTTCAAGTTATATAACTTGTTTTTAATAAGCTAGTTAATCTTAAGAAAGTTATAAGAAAATAAAATAACACCGTTTTAATAAAAATATAATTCATCAACTTATAATTTCTTTTTCGTAGTGTCGTGATTTTTATTTTTGAATGTTTTTTTTTTAAATGTGTCTGGGTATTAAATTAATATTTTTTTCATGTTTTTAAATTATTTTAATATCAAGAATAAATTTAAATAAAAAAAAGATGTATTTGATGTGCTAGCTAAGTTAATTTAATGACTTGTCGATCGGAGATTTGGTTTCAAATTACATCCCGTTTGGCATTGCGATCCCACCGGCTTTTGGCCGAAATTTGATTTTTTTTTTCATTTTAAATGAATATGTTTTTGTGTGTTTTAGATCATTTTGATGTGCTGATTTCAAAATTGATTTTTAAAAAATAAAAAAACATCATTTTGATGTATTTCAGCACGATAAGCACTTTGAAAAGCTACCGCAACCACACAGAAGAAAGTCGATCCCATCGAAATCAATATTTTTTTTGTAATTTATAATCAGAATTATTTTAGGTATATTTTAACTGAAATTTAAAAACAATATTATTTTAAATTAATCTAAATTAACTTTATTTAACTCGATGTTTTTAATACTTTGAATGCAAAATGGCTAGTATCCTACACAAATATATACAGGTACAGTTGAAACTATGAAGCAATATAAAGTATATTTTATTTTATTTTTGCCTTTTATCAAATAATCTTATTGTTGCCGACACGTCGCGCAAGCCATACGTCTCTGCTTGTTGACTTATTACCTAATAATTATTTTATTTTATTTTATTGAGCATTTGGTGAACAAATTGAAAACAAGGAATAAAGCAATTAAATTAAGGATTAGAATATGCTGAAGTGGTTGTAATTATTTGCTGCTTCAAAGTTAATTATCGATAAAGCAAGAAGGTTTGGTTGCTTGACAAACACTCATTTGCAATGTAAACCCTAAAGATTAATAATGTTGACCGGTCAAGAACAAAATCTCCACGCTTTCAATCTCTTCTTCGTGATTTTTTTTCTTGATATATTTATTTACATGTTTGTTAGAATTTTTGTTTAATATGATGTAATATAGAAACCAAAATGATTTATGAACTGACAGCCGGGATTTTACTCGTTCACCCTGGGTCCACAAAGTGCACTTGTCTAGGAGGTGAGGTTTTCTCGAATCCAAATAAAAAAATGATTTATTAAGTATATTACTGTTTTTTTATGTTTTTAAAGTGACTACGATTTAATTCTCGTGCAATAAAAAAAATCATAGTTTAAGTATGTATTTGGTCCCCAATGGGCATGACGTGATGACAAAGAACTTGTAATTTGCATAGCACGTCTTGAGTTCGAGTCAGGGACTTGCACCCCTTGTAAGAGTTTAGAGTAATCAGAGTTTTACCCGCTCACTTAAATTCACAAAGTGCGCTTTTTCCAGAGTGTGGGTTTTCCTTGCATAAAAAAATAATGCAAGTTGTATCTTTAAAGGTGTTTTTCAATTGAAAATATATTAAAATAATTTTTATTTTATTTTGGATACCAACACATCAAAGATTCAAAATATCAAAAAATACATAAAAAGATAGTTAAAGTTTAAAAAGCGTTTTCCCTGCATGTTAATTGACTTTACAATATTTGTGAGGATGACATTTAAAACCCATGTTATAAGGTGGTGTTTTGCTAATGTTTTTTTAAATATAAGAAAAAAAAAAAACATGTTAGGTTTAAAATATATAGATAAATTCATAAAAAAACCTATTGTGAAATAACTTTTAAATGAATTTTTGTGTTTTTAAAATAAAAAAAATATAGAAGAAACATGTTCTCTTTATTTCTATTACTTTCGTCTTTTTTTATCATATTTTCAAAAATAATATGGATTAGCATATTTAAAACCCAATTATAAGAGAATTTATTAAATACCTTCACCTTTTAAAAATAATAATTATGATGATGACATATGGAGAAGTCCCTACCAATTATTTATGGGATGTCACATTGACCACTCATGGCTAATTTTGAGTTCATTTTGCAGAAACATCACCATCGCCCCCACCAGCTGAAACATGCTCCTCTCATTACAGTGGCACTAAAGTTAGGCAATAATGGGCCATTAAATTATTTACTCAAATAAATCTTATGATCAATATATATATATATATATATATATATATATCGGTTGACATTTTCTTAAAGATTCGATATCAAATCTCACAAGTCTTAAACAAGACAAATCCAAAGGTGGAGGAGCCTAATCAATAATTATTTGCTTGGCATATACTTAATGTTTTTATAAGTATAGATTAAGAAGTACAATGGCATTTACTTCAATTTTTTTTCACTCTAATTTTCACTCCAACTATTAAATATCTTAATCATTGTGATAAAGTAAAAAACCCGACCCAATAACTCTCAAAGGCAAAATAAGATGGATGATCCATGCAGTGGGGTTTTGACCTCGCAGTTGAAGAGACTTGTTCCTTTCCTCTGCACCAGAGTTCAAGTCCGACTATACATGCCTGTCACCACAGCGATGTTTTACTTGCTCATTGAACTTGTAGGATGTTCAGTAAGTCCGGGAATTAATTGTGGTGCGCATTAACTGGCCCAAATACATCGATTATCGGAAAAAAAAAGAGGATGATCTGCATGCTAGTAAGAAGGTGCCAGGTCTCGTCCCTCTCATTATTTTATGAGATTGCAGTTCGAGGATTACAATATGGGATGGTGTTTAGACTTGTTCTATTCACAATCAATTCCTGAAATAAACATTTTGCAGTAAATATGGACAGGCTAAGAATTCTAAAGCACACAACTGATGAGGAAACCAATAATATAATTTAAATAAATAATATGGATATGACCATATATTCATCTGACAAACCAAATGCATGGTATAAAAATGCTACTGATGGAAAGAGAAGTGACGGTCTTGCCAACTAAATGCATGATGAAGATCCCCAGATTCAAATTCACACAAACATAATTCCATCGAGACATTAAGGAGCTCATACCTAGGTATGCAAAAAAGCAATCACAAGTCAGTAAGTGCTTCGAAATAGTCGGCCTCAGTCTTCGTGCACATTTAATGCAAGATACATGTGGAAGTTTCTGATCCTTTGGATAAACATCTTGATTCTTTCAAGAAGACAGCTAAATGACAAGAAAAGAAAGAATTACAGAAGATGAATTCTTGATGATGTATTCTATATCTTCTAATATGGACATAGGTTTTTGCTTGGAAATAATATCCCAAGGGAAAAAAAATGAAAATATTCAGAATGCCAACCAATGATTTTGTATAACAAAAATGCTTTCGTCAAAAAGCATTCATTGTCACTTCTAGCTAGGCCATGGGAGAGCATTCAAAAAGTACTCTGGAATGAGCCCTTGAACATCAATGCTAACACAATGAGGGAAACTTTCAGGCCATCTAATCAAATGTTGAAGATAGCCATGCCATTTTCACGGTTCACTAGCTTTTACAATAACCTGCTGAGGGACTTTATAAGTGCTTTCAAGTTACGTCTTGTAGCCTCGTCACCCGTTAATCCCAGAATATCAGAGCTTATATTCTGATAGGTTGAAGAATAAACAGAACACGGATAAATATAATTAGACAACAGCATTCATGATTTCTGCATTATCAGAAAATGGAATGAGTTTCAGATAAGATCTCACCTCAATGTTTTTCAAAGTGAAAATCAAACTGTAAATGGACTTTTTAATCAACTCAGTGTTCTCTGGTGTCAGAATGGATGCATGTACCCTTCTGAGGAAAAAGGATGGTCTACAATTGTGAGCTAGCGAAGAAAGATAAAGATGCAGTAAACCTAGATTTCCATATACATATAAAAATCACCACTTTGTTTCTTTTGGGTCATATTTAGGATTTTTCATTCAGGTCACCATCATATTTGAGTGTTAAAATGATAAATGTGAGACATCAATAAACATTTTAAATTGTTCCCTGAGGTTGAATGGGTATTATGTGTTTTTTCTAGAGAGGTTTTTTGGGGACCCACAAAGGGTAAGAGGGAGGGGGTTGACACAAGGAAAAGTGTTTGGGACAATTTACCTTAAATCTTCAGAAGCTAGTGCTAAATTTCGGGTTAAATCCTCAACTTCCTTTAGCAGGCCACTATCACGAATCTCAGACAGCAAAGGATGGACATCTTCAGTCATGGCTTTAATCTGAGACATCACTACATCAAAATCAAAGTATGCATGAATACAAGTTAAATGTTGACAACAGACATGGAAAAATTTCAATCACGCAGCACAGTATACACGCACTACCTTATACTAATCGATGTCCAAATTGCCTACCTGTCAAATATCATAATGTGTATGACAATAATACTGGAGTTTCAGAGAAAAGGAGTGAGAATAAACTATTCATCTTTAAGTTTTCTGGTGTGATGAAATGATGCACTCTCACATTCCATAATGCAGTTCACTCATTTACAGGGTAATTAAAAGCTAATGGTCGACAACCATAAACCTGAAAAGCATTGTCTTTCTTACAGGATTATACTTTCATTCAAATGAAAAAGCAAGAAAGTAGATGGTTCCTGAACACCTAAACAGCACATGAAGTTTCTTAAAAATTATACAAACCCAATGCTCAAGTTAAATCCCTTTTTCTTTTTATCAAAATTTTAAGAAATGTAATACTATCTTCAATTCTGCACTTCTTTTGATCCTAAGGGGTTCCCCCAGCAAAATCTTCGAAGGGATTGGCTCTCATGCAGCATGTTTTATTAAGACAAATGAGGGCCGCAGAAATTTCATATGACAGCAGGTGAAGTTTAACTAGTATTTAAATTTCACAAGAACCAGGTTGATGTTTGCAAATCTGAGACAGTTATTTAACTGAAAAAGGCATTAATGATAATATGTTATCCATCAAAATTAGAACAAAGCATAAGTAGGGCACATCAAACCTTTGTAAGAAGTGGCTTTGCCTCTTCAATAACAGAGGCAGCATGCTCAGCCAATGAATAGCTTTTGGCAACACCTATTTCCTCTACTTCTCGTCCAATACGAGTGAATATCCCAACCAAGGCATCCAAACTAACCCCTTGATGTCCCTTTATTTTTTGCCTATCACAAACAATTAGACCTTCTTTAACACATTCAGCATCAAGAGGCCCAACAGAAGGTGTTGGAATTGGATCACGAGGAGTAATATCAATCATTGTTTCCATGAGAAGACCAGACTGGTTCACCTCAATTAGTGAATTGTTAGGTATGAAAATTTTATCATCCTCGACCTGAAAAATACAAGGGAACACATTTGACTAAAAACAAAAGCACAAACCTCAGCATTTATATGTCAGGAAAGAAACACGCAAAAAAAAACCCATCAATCTAACCTCCACAACAGCCTCTATACTCTTCAAGGATGGATTAACACGGATAACTTCACCAACAGTGACCCCTCTAATCCTAACTTGTGTTCCTGTGCAAATACCACTAGCTTGAGAAAATTCAAGCACAGCCAAGTACTTCCTGAATTTGGACCGCAATAGAAACCCCCTCAACCAAGCCAAACTGAGTGCAACAAGCACTGCACCAGACACAAGAAACAACCCAACACCACCTTCCCAGATGCTCCTCCGACCAAACCCAAAATCACTTAATGGCTTCAATGTTTGCCTCCAAATATAACGAGGAACCTCCAAAATAACTGCAAGTGCATTCATTTTCTCTGAAGAAGAGGGTGGTTGTTGGCTACGTCCTGTATCTGCTGACAGAGCTCGCACCCCGATAAGTTTCTTTTGTTGTCTTGCCAGAAGACAAGGCAAGAAGTTTGAAGACCCATGAGATACATTAATCAATGATGACAAAGATGGAATGGGAGGACAGTTTGAAACCTGGACTAATGACTTCCCAAGCATCTTTCTGCACAATCACAGCTCAATGAAAGCTTTTATGACAATGCTTCACAACAAGGGTACGAGTTGATATCCTCAATAAAGACTTGTCCTTTAACCAAACTTTGAACTAAAATTTACTCTCATAGCATTCTTCAGCAGCTGAAATCTCCACCAGTCCAAGCAGCAGGTGTATCAAATCAATGTAGAAGAATGGACCAAATAACCAATCAAGACATACAGATTTCAAGCTCTATTTGTTGATCACTCAAGATTAAACAGCTTAAAAAACCAATTCACATTTACACAAAAGGTATCAGTTTTAAAGGAGAAAAGAGGTCTGCCTATGGCTTAGGAGTAATTCATCCCTTTTATAGGAAATAACATGACCACAAAGCCATCCATGGGAACAAAAATAACAAGGCAACAAATATACTCAAATTACCTTAAGACAACACCCTGTTTTTCTAACCTTTCATTTATTTTTTAAAAAAATATTTTTTTTTATGGGTTTAATGCGCATATGATCAATGCTTAACACCTTAACTAATAGAACGGAATGGAAGGGCATCATTCTTAACAAAAATGGTTCTTAATCGAACTAACTAAAATACCAAAAACAACAAAGCAAAGCTCTAGTCCTTAGAAACCCTTTCTTTTCATCTCCCACACTCTGTCAGCAGCCAATCAGAGATAGCCATTCAATTGCAAATCTTAAGCACTGATCATTCTCTAAATAACTATATCTTCACCAACCATACACTCAAAGTAAGATTCCACTACAAAAGAATAATAGAATATATTCTCAACTTGAAAAATCACAAACTGGTCTATTCAAATATCAACCAGTTTAACAAAACCCATGATTCAAAATTTCAATTTTCCTTTACAAGTCAAAGCATTTTCTCAGTCACCAAAGAGTAGTACACATGCTGATAAAAGCAAGGCGGGTATACACACACACACACAAAATCAAAGAAGGAAAACAACTTACCTTAGAGAGTTGGGGGTTTTTCTTTTTACTGTATTATAGGAAGCTGGAATCAAAGAGACAGGAGATCGAATCAAAGAGACAGGAGAAGTGTATAGAAATGTTTCTTTGCAGGAAGGTCTAAGAAAATTTAGATATTGTTTGTTTATAAATGTATTAAATAATATTTTTTTTATTTTTTAAAACATAATTTTAGTATCAGTATATGTTTAAAAATGTTAAATTAGAGTAAATAAAATAAAATCAAAAAACAAGTTCTTAAGGGATTATTTTATATGTAGGCAAGAATTTTTTTTCTTTTAATATTTTTATTCAAAATCATGATTTTTTGTTCCATGCATCTGATGGAGAGTTTACATGAAATTGTTTTTAAAAGTAATTTTTATTTAAAAATATATTAAAATAATATTTTTTTATATTTTTTAAAAATCATTTTTGACATCAACACATCAAAATAATCTAAAAATACTAATTTTTTTTTAATTTTAATTGAAAATAAAAAGTAAAAAAATATATTTTTTATTTTTTTTCAAAAGCATTTTTACGATCGGAATTTTCAACACCCTCTATGATGGTTGATCAACATGTGTTGATGTTGCTAAACTTAATTTTATTTGACGAAGCTTCATTGAAATTTGGTGAATTAAATTCATATCTTTAATTAACATCTAACCTATTTCCAATTTATTGCGTTTGAGAATTTTTTATGAACAATAATTTAAGTTATAAATAAAAAAATCAATTTATAAACAAAATACAAAAATATATCCAATGAGAAAACCTAATTTACTGTAATAATATTTTAAAAATATTCATGTATTAACCCAAATTCTTTGTCTCTAGCGCTCTTGTGTTTCTTTCCAAAAACTCTTACATCACAATATCCTTTCATTCTAGGCCTAGCATCAATCTTGACAATATCTCTTGTTTCTTATAAGATATATTACTTTTATTTATTTTCAATATCATTTTATGTAAATATAAGGTTTATTGCATTCAAAAGAATTTTATGTAACAAGAACGATTTCAAGTTTTTTAGGAAATAAGTTAATATAGCTAATTCAATATATTTCCATTTATATTCCAAGTAGTATAATTGCAATAAGTTATCCATTGTAACATATTTCCTATAAAAATAATTATAGGTGATAGAATTTACTCCTATTTGTTTTTTCTCGAAAAAATTACAATTTGACCCTGTTGTTTATGGACATTTCAACTTTACTCTTAATTCTTTTGATATCTATTTTTTTATCTTGATATTTTTTTTTGTAGAAGTTTTATTTGTTTTTAATTTTATCTATCAATCTCAATTTACTAAATATTATATTCTTCAATGTGATCCTCATTCTTTGAAGTTATAGTTTTTATCCTCGACACTTTTGTAAGAGTTTAAGTAGTTTTCAATTCTATTATTCAATTCTAATTATAGTATTATTTTTATAATTTGATCCTTATTGTTTTGATTCCTAGTTTTTTTTTTTTTTTTTTTTTTCTCAACCCTTCTATAAAAGTTATTATTCTTTCAATTTCACATCTTAATTGCATCTCTTTTTATGTCAATTTTAATCTTCATTATTTTTATTTTTATTTGTCCTCTTACTACATTGATTTTTTCTCTCAATTTCACCATGTAATTGTTAGATATAAAATTTATTTTTTTAATTTTAATTTTGATCCACATTATTTTAATCGTTATGTTTTTTAAATTCTTTCTATATAATTATTTTTATAATTTTACCCTTCAATACTTGAAAAATAAAATAATTTGAGTATGAGTTTTTTTTTCCAGATTGTGCACTTGAGATATAATAATTTGAGTTATGAGATTTTTTATAAAAATAATAAGTTGGCCCGGTAATTAAATGCAATTCTAGTTATCACTAAATCAAAGATTTATTGATTACATAATAATATCAATTGAGTTACAATTTATTAGCATATTTCTCTTTTATCATCTTGTGAATTCCGTCCAACCTAAAATATGAAACCTTGTAACAAGGCAATAATGTTTATATATATATATATATATATATATATAACTTAACTTTAACATGATGATCTTCTATTCATGCTTTTTTTCAGGGAAAAAAAAACAAATTATAGCTTAGTTTGACTTGTTAAATAAATCCAAAACACTTAAAAAAAAGCCTAAAGCCTATATACAATCTTAAAAATCAAAAGAAATTACAAAAAAACTGAAAATAACTCAAAATAATAAAATTTCATGAACTAATATAATTTTTGAAGTACTTTTAAAATGAAAAATAAACTTGTCATTTTCTAAGCAATTTCAATATAAAAGAAAACCCTATTAAGAACCCTTTTACTATATTTTTCGCTTTCTATATTACCATAATCAAATGCACTCTCTCTCTCTCTCTCTCTCTTAACTCACCGCGTAGTTTATACTAAAAATAAATAAATATAATTATTCTATAATTGAATTGCAAAACTATTGATAGACTACATACATATAGTTAGTAAAGTTTAAGTAAATGTTTTGTGCTAACTTTGAAAACATCACCTATTTATAACATCTTTTCCACATCAGTCTTTTAAATTTATCCATAGTCAATAAATTTAACTCATTTGCCCTTGAATTTGGTCCAGAACAATGCGAGGACCAAAATGAACATTTTTTAACATTAAAGTTTTGGCCACGACCTCACCCCAGATTAAAAATTATGATTGCACAAAATCTTATATGCTGCTTGAATCCAAAAAACTATGAAACACACTTGAAACATGGAACTAGTGATTGAACAAAATTGTAAGAAAAAAACTACAAACGTTTAGAAAAATTTTCACTGACATTAACTACCAAAAGATCCACAAACACTTAATCATAATGACGCACCAAGCCAAAATCCATTACGAAGTATATGAATCATGAAAACAGAACATGACATGGGAAAATGCTTGTTCATATCTCCCCTTGAAATTAACCGACAGGCTTGGACCATACTCCCACCTTTCACAGATCTTGAACACTCAAACCTGCAGCGGCAGAAAATAGACAGGATGTAATTTAACGTAACAGACCGGACCAACTATGAACGAATAAATGGATGAAACAACAATAAAAGTATCTGGCTATCATGAGTTAATAATGGACGCAGATGCATACATGCCTAGCCCTTTTTAGCAGAATCTCTTCCTTTTTTTTTCTTTCGGGTTATTCTATCTACAGATTTTAGGCCGTTTATTTCATAGACATACTACTAGGAGAAGCATGAAACAATGGAAGATTTTTTGATAACTGACCTGGAGGAAGAGATTGTTTCAACTTGTCTGCCTTCTCAGGGTCAAAGACACAAAGAGTGTAGAGGTACTTTGAGCAGCGAACTTTGAACTTGACCACATCTTTGCTCCTCTTGATCTTCACGGAGCGTGCGTCTTTCCTTCTGGCAGTAAGAAGGAAATCCTTGATCTCGTGGATTTGCTTAGGCTGTGTATCAAAAACAAAATATAAATATACTGATAACAAAAGGACAGCAAACAAAGGACGAAATGATTGAATACATCAACAAATAAAAGAGGTGTATCAAATCAATGTAGAAGAATGGACCAAATAACCAATCAAGACATACAGATTTCAAGCTTTATTTGGTGATCACTCAAAGATTAAACAACTTAAAAAACCAATCAAGACATACAGATTTCAAGCTCTATTTGGTGATCACTCAAGATTAAACAGCTTAAAATACCAATTCACATTTACACAAAAGGTTTCAGTTTTAAAGGAGAAAAGAGGTCTGCCTATGGCTCAAGAGCGATTCATCCCCTTCATAAGAAATATAGACCACAAAGCCATTCATGGAAACAAAAATAACCAGGCAACAAATGTACTCAAATTTACCTTAAGACTATACCCTCCTTTTCCATCTCCATTTCTAGGCTCTCCTTATCTTCTTCTAAAAAAGACAACTTCCACTAACAATCTAATTAGTAACCACCCTGGGTTTCAAGAAATTTGTACCTTGGACAACATTGTCTTCCCAGTCCCACTCCAGTTCCCACCAGTTTTAGTTCCCTCAGTAAAAATATAGCATAAGAAACTACCCTCAATAGTTACAGAGAAAAATCTGCTTTAAAACCTAGATGACTATAGACAAAGCTGCGAGAACAAAAATGAAAAAAAATCCAAATACATACCACCGAATATAACTTTCTTTTTCCACACATACAGCTACTATTCACATTAACTAGTCTCCAACATCCTTCTCTTCAGATCCAACTACACCTTTAACTTTTTTGGTGTCATCCCCCACGATAAATTAAAATCAAGAACCCAGCAAACAAGCCTACAACAAGTTGACTGACAAGCCCAAAACTTGTGTTCTTAACCCAAGTTTCAATTTTTCCAAATTTTCACACTGAATAAAAAAAACAATCTTTCAAAGTTTTACACTGAATAACAAAAAAAAACCAACAACCAAAACACAGATACCATGAAGAAACATGAGCATTAAAAACACACAGAATTCCTTAAGGAAAAAGACACAGACGAACCCGACCTTCTGTCTAAGAATAAACGAAGAAAAATAACACAAAACAACCAATAACCATGATCTCTGCAATAACCAAGCAAAAAAAACAGAGCAACATATATGGAGATAGGTTTAAAGGGTATTACCATTTTGAGAGTCTCTGATAGCTCTTCGCCTTTGCTGAAGTCTCAGCACTCCCCAAACCCTAGCTCTGTTAAGGTGGAGTATATAGGGTGAGTCACAATTATAACTTGCTTTTAAACCCTAGAGAATTTATAGGGTTTGTGGACTATTTTGGCCCTGTATAGTTGATCTTTATTACGCCAGTGGTTATCATTCTGGGCTTCCAAGCTATTGGTCCCCTGACTTCTGACCCAAGGGCTTAAGTAGTTGGATTGTAGGCCCAAACGAAATTGTACATAGCATTACGAGGTATTGAGTACGGGATCCGACGGATACCGGTTCTGATCTGCTCTAAATATCTTAATTTTACCCGATCATATAAAATGTATTTTATCAGAGTATAATATATGTCTGATAGTAGAGTTGAAATTATTTTTTATTTAAAAAATATTAAAATAATACTTTTTTATTTTTAAAATTTATTTTTGACATCAACTCATGAAACTAATCTAAAAATATAAAAAACTTTAATTTAAAATACAAAAAAAAATATTTTTTATTTTTTTAAAACACTTCTGAAACAAAATACCAAAATAGCTGAAGATTAAGGAGAGGATGGGCTTTGTGTGCCCTAATCTATATCCATGCCGTTTTTAATTTTGTTAAATAATATTGTACTTATTAAAAATATAAATATTGATTGATAATTATATCATTGTATAAGAAATAAATACAATATTGAATTAGAAAACCCAGACTAATAATTGTTTTACATAAATATATTATGATATAATTACATATGAAAAAAAACAAATAATTTTAAAAGATAGAATGTAAAGCAAATAAATATATTATGATATAACTATATTTGTGTTTATTTATTCAAAACAAATAAACACAAATATTGTAATGAGTCACTAAGTGTTTAGGAGCCCCCCTATAAGATTACTAGCCTTTTTTATAGTTAAGGTAGGATAAGATCATGTGTGTCATTTTTCTCTTGTTTTGGTAGTTGTATGCTTGTCTAATTAAATGTATATGGACAAAATTACAATTTGTTACTATATATGTGTCCCTTTTCGATTATGTATGCCTTTTAATTATTTTTTTGATAGTTTAAAAGTTTTGAGGAGTACCGTGATCCGTGAACATTTTTGAGGAGTAACTTATTTATCATAATTATTAAATCAGTTGATAGGGTCGATTTCAGACTTGACTCCTAACTCAAATCAGATTTTCAAAATTAAAACAACTTGGAGTTAATCTTGTCGACTTCAACCAAAACCTAAATTTGAAAGTTTTTGTTATTTAAAACTATGTTGTTTTAGTTTTAAAAATTAAAATGACATCATTTTAATTGATTTAAGTCAATATGGATCAATCTATTCAATCTATAACGTGAACCTTGATCAAGTTTAAAGGTAGATCATGTTTAATAGCCTTGCTTATTATGAATGGATTTAAATAATTGTGAAGTGATAGAAATCTATGGGCCAATAATTGCAATATTTTTTCCTATTTATCCATGAAATATATATAAATGAATATGAATAATTGTAAAGTGATAGAAATATAGGGGCCAATAATTGTAACATACTTTTTCTATTTCATCCATGAAATATATAAGCATGTCTTCTAACCTTCACTTTTCAATTTGCCTCCAATTATTTTGGTTAATGATTGTTAAAGAAAAACTTTGAATGAAAATATTTCCTTTCAAAGAAGATAGGTAGTGGTCCGTCAGGGGATGTAGACTGGAAAAAAGATTGGACACATAATTTTTTTGCTTGATATATATATATATATATATATATATATATAGGGTGGTCATCTTCCATTATTTTCTTGATCTCTTCCTAGCTGGACACTTTCCTTTGAAGGCTTATCTCTTTGATTTCTTTTCTTTTTGTTAAACTATATTTCCAATCTCCTCTCTTTCACAATAACTTCTAAAGTTTGTTTTTTTTTGAAAAATAATAATAATAAAATGATGATGGTGATGTTTTAGAGGAAAAAAAGTATGGGTTCTTTGGGCTTTAGGGTCAAACCATAAAAACCGTGAATATTTTTTTTTCTCGTGAATATTTTTTTTTTCTTTTTCTAGCATTAAGTGTTTGGTGACTTATTTCAACCCTTTCCCCTTTAGTTATTTGTGATGGTATTTGTTGTTAGTAGTATGTGTGAGGATTATATATGTGTTTTCATCATGTGATTATAAAGATTTTGGTTTATTTTTTTAAAAGAAAAGTATATTAAGTTCTGTTTTTGTTTCTATATTCATTTAGGATATTGATCTTGATCTTGATGATTTTATTTTCTCAAATTTGAGAGGTATATTGAGTTTCTTTATTGATTTTGATTATCTTTGGTTTATTTTTAAAAGGAAGGTATATTGAGTTTTCTGTTGCTGACTTGCTATATTGGTTTTGTTATTGATCTTAATGGAATTTATTTTCTTTGAGATGCTTAAAATGTAAGAAACTTATCCTTTTTTTGTGGTTATAATCTTGAGCACAAATAAATTTGATCAACATAAAATTTAATTGAGTTAGGTTTAGGTCGGGCTTGCCTAGGCATCGATGCTCAATGGATATCCGCTGGATACTTGAAACCTAATCAGGTTGGGTTAATTTATACGCAATAGGGCTCACATATTTTTTTTTCAAATTGAGTTTTAGAATGAATATTGTAAAGTTCGACTCATGGGTATTCCCATTATCATCCCTAAAAACAAGATATTTAGTGATCATGGAATACATATATGAACTTAATAAAAAAAAAAGAGAGATTAGGTTAAGAAGATGTTCAAAATTACAAGAATTAATATTACAATTGATCTTATATTGATAAGAGAAAATATGTGTCATTAGTTTACTGGCTTGTGCTATGTGCGAGTCTTATCAAGATTTGTTTTTAATGTAACATAAAATATTAGACCATAGAAATTTATTTTACTATTCGTTATTAAACTTGACCCTAACAAAGCAACCTTGAAATTTTCTTATTCGATTTATTATCTATCTCAAGTTTAAAATTAAATTATGTAGGAGTTGATCGACATGGCCCAATCAACTTGGCTGGTTCGAAGGCAACTTGATCCCCCCGGTAAAAAAAGTTCGAGGATTGAGAAAATAAAAGATGAAATTGACATAAGAAACTCTCAACTCAACTTCTTTCCGAATCTAAATTTAAAATTAAACTGTGCAGAAGTTGTTTCGATATCGTGACCATTTCACATGTAACTCCATTGATCAATAAGAAAAGATTCGATTTGGGGATGAATTTATGAGAAAAATGATGAAAATGATTGAAAAAACCCTCTTGACCTTACTCTTTACCTGACTTGGGTTTAAAATTAAATCACATTGAAGTTGTTTCATTATGTTCTAATCGACTTTGGCAAGTATAAATATGATTTGAATGATTGTTAAAAACAACAAAAAAGGATAAAACTGAGAAAAAAAATTAGATTAAAAAAACACTGTTGAATAGTAAAACTCAATATTCATTTTTTTTTGGGTTATAATTGGGTAATTAGTCGTACTCAAACCTCAATATCCAAGCGTTCAAACGATATTATATCCACGACAGGGAGACATTCTTTGGAAAGAATAAATCAAGAGTTTAAAAAATGAAGTAGCACACATGAGCTATAATTGTAATCTACTTTTGCTAGGCATGAAAAAGTCCCACCCTATATATATCGAGACTAATAAGTGAAGAGGAAATGATTCCAACATCGCTGCTTTTTCTTTGGCATATAATAATAATTAATCAAAGTTATTATTTTAAAATAGAAAAAATAAAAATAAAAGATATTTTTTATATATTTTAAAAATGCATAAATTTTTATTATTTTATCATAAAATATTAAAACATAAATCATCACATTAGGTAGCTAATTAAGCCGCTATATATAAGGATACTATTATATTTATTAGACTTCACTCTAGCTAATAACCCCTCACAAGGAATTGGGAATGAGTGGTGTCAAAAAGCCCATCACACTCCCTCAAATGGACATGCATGTATTCGAATACATGGATACTCAAAATTTTAAATGTATAAGATATTTTTATTATGAAAAAAAACCCTAATTGAAGAACACGTTACTAAAACATACAATATCTCATATGTACTTCATCAATATTGTTACATTCGGCAATTCCCATTCCTCTTCACGATCATCGCATGGATTTGATAGTAAACAACATACATATACTTATCCTTCTCTTGTTAGAGAAATAATATAAATCATATTCTGAACTCTTACCGAAAAACTTAAGTTTTTAGATGAGATGATTCTTTAACTTGGTATCGGAATCTTGATGATCCATTAGTCACGAGTTCGAATTTCATCCCCTCTATTATATTTGATAAAAATCAAAGCACAAGGTAATGTGTGTTTGTGCAAGTTTCAAAGCCCCGAAAGACTTTTTATTTGAGAAGGTGTGTTAAAAAATAATTTAAATCATATTTTGAAACCTTACCTAAAAACTTAAATTTCTAAATAAATTGATTTCTTAACATTTCGTTGATCTGGTTTAAGATCCAGGTTACTAATTAGACTAGTTAATTTTGATCGACACAATCTTATACTGTGTCATACCAAGTTAATTATCATATAATTTAATATAAAAACTAGTTTCAATCAAGGATCGGGTCAAATCGACAAGATACCGAGCTGATCCATCCATCAACAGACAGTGTAGTAGACAAATTATTTGAAGAAGAGGGAAGAAGGCTCTTATTATTATGTGTCCAAACGTGTTTGACGGCAAGTGAGCTCGTGTGAATGGGTTCTTGAAGAGAGAGTTCATAGACGATCTATCACAGAAATGTAGGTGAAAAATAGCAGAGGTCCTATCTAAATCAAGAAAAGCTGTTTTCCACTATATAATGTTGGCCTAAAGTTTGCGGACAAGTATGGCGATTTAGGACGGTGTTTGAGAGTGTTTTTAGAAAATTATTATGAAAAAAAATTGATTTATTTTTATTTTTTATTTTAAATTAAATTTTTTTTGATGTTTTTAGATTATTTTAATATTTTAATATCGAAAATAATTTTTAAAAAATAAAAAAATATTATTTTGATATATTACTAAACAAAAAATACTTTAAAAAACAACCTCAACCACAATTAAAAACAATCACTCAACCACAATTAAAAACAATCACTTAAAGGCAAATATGCTTTTCAAATCACTAGACGCAAAAGCAAACATGGGATCTGCTTGGTTCTCATCTGTTTGCCACCAAGGTCTCTTCCTGGTCCCTTTTCCTTTTCTTTATGTCAATTTATGCATATATTTCCTCACAAATATATCCTCTCTTTTATCCCTTTTCCAATAGCACAATTGCTCTTCAATATTTTCGTGACACGTCATCATATGTACAGAAATTGAAATTAACCAATAGGTTCTTTGAAATGGAAAATGTATAATCTTCAATCTATGATTAACAATTCTTATAGTATAGCTTATCCTGGTTAGAAAATAATATAAATTATATTTCAGGGATTTTTATTTAATAACTTAAGTTTTTAGGTGAGATGATTCATTAACATGAAATCAAAGCCTTGTTAATCCAGCAATCACGAGTTTGGATCTTACCACCCTTTTTCTATATGATAAAATATCAAGCATAAGATAATATGATACGTGTGCAAGTTTCAAGTCCCAAATAACTTTCACTTGAGAGAGTGTGTTAGAGAATAATATAAATCATATTCCGGGGCCTTACTTAATAACTTAAATTTTTAAGTGAAATGATTTCTTGACATGGTATCAGAGTCTTGTTGATCCAGTGGTCACAAGTTCGAATCTCATCACCCTCATTTTATTTGATAAAAATCAAGCACAAGGTAATGTGGACTTATGAGTAAGTTTTAAGCACAAAAAGCTTTAACTTGAGGAGGTATGATAGAGAATAATATAAATCATATTTTGAAACTTCACGTAAAAGTTTAAACTTTTAGGTGAGATGGTTCCTCAACAATCCTTTCATGTTTTTTTTTTTTTCTTTTCCCGAGTCTATGTGCTTAATTGCATTATAATTCTTTTTAAGATGTGCATATCGAAATCTCAACCAATAGATTGGCTGGCTTGGTAAATGAAAAGGAAAAAAAAGAAAACCGATAATTAATTACATGTGCAAATGTGTTAGGTTAAGAGTGACATGAAAAAACTTGACCTAGTTATGGTGATAGCTACGGCCGGGGACATGTCACCTAATCCAAGAAGCTAGCAGCCTTTGCTAGTAGTTTAGATATTGTTCAAGAGAATGTGGTCACACACTGCATAGCTGGTGAGATCTCTAATTATAATTAGCATCGTATTTCTGGTTTCTCATTAGCTTGACAACCAACTATCATATAAAATTAAGAACTTGTGTTGGTTAAGAAAGTTTCTAATCAATTGGCAATTATATTATGCTAGCCATCGTCATCGCAGGGAAGAGAAGATATTCTTATTTTTATTTGGGACAAATAATTCAATAAATTATGTATCATTGAAAATGTCATCTCCTAGCTACTCTCCAAATTGGTGATATGTAGGGATATGTTCATCACCACCTTGCAAATAAGTTCAATTAATTTAATTTAATTTTGTTAGGACCCAATAAACTATATAGTAATTCGATTCATTATCATTTCATTTAAAATCTAATCGCATTAGGACGATTTTTTTAAAAAAAATATTAATTTATTTAGGTATTTCTTATGCTTTAATAAACATATTTAAAACCAATTAATTTGTAGCTCAATTTCTTTCGGTTCATTAGAAGGCTTGTTGGATCTTAAAGCTATACAAGGAGGGACAATCCTATTCCATTACATAATAAATTATATATTTAAAAAAAAATTTATATCACCAAATTAATCAAAATCATCCAATAACACATTGAAAATAGTATTTTAATACTTTTTTTCCATGTGAAACGCAATTTTAAAAACATTTTAAAAAAGCACGAGCTACCACAATACAACCAAACGAGCACTGCAAGAGATCTTGAATTCGATTATTTGTTTATAAAAATAACGAAAATATAACATATATCTTTTCATTAAAAAAAATCGAATCCAAATATAGATTAGAGGCTTAGGCATTAATAAATGGGGTGGGGGCTCTTGCAGGCCGCTCGATCGCAATCAACAATGAAGTCCAAAATTAATTATTTTTTAATGAGCCAGGCATATATATCACCACCTAGCAAGGTTTTGGTGGACATTATAATATTCTAATAAGAACTTAAGAAGGATCGTCTGTATAATTTGTTTCTTGTGCTGCCATGGAAATTGCAGGAAGATGAAAACAAGGTCAGAAATAATACATAAGCTACACACCAAACTCGATCTTCCCATGCATATTCGAGCTCATCACCTGTTGTGAGCTAATATATATATCTGCAGCAATCAACTTAGGATTTGTCAATAAACATTACGACATAAACTAAGGGACTAACAGGATTATTTTTATTTATTTATAGGAAGTTTTATTCTTGTATGGATAGAAACTTAATCATATGATTGATTTGATTAAATCACACCACTTTCTAAGAATAAATTAATGGATTGTGCACTCGAGGTCTTGGCCTAACGGGGGAAGGGACTTGTTTCCTTCCTCTGCACCCGGATTCGATCCTCTCTGTGCAACTCTGTCATTCTCTTGCTGCCTTATTTGTCTATTGGGCTTGCTGAGTGTTCAGTGAATCTGGAGATTAGTTGTGATGCGCATAAGTTGGCCCGAACACCCTAATTGTAAAAAAATAAAATAAAATAAATAATGGATTGCTAATGTTTCTTACGAATTGCCCACTATGGGATGCAGAGAAAGATATTGAGGAGGCGAGCCAAAAGGGAAAGGGATGCCATGGAACTGCAAAAAAGAGGCAAAAGTACTGCAAACACCTTCAAACAAATACAATGATCTAAAGTTGTCGAAAAGAAACACAAACTCCCAAGCATAAAGCAATATAAGAAAATAAAGAAAAGTTGGATCGCAAAAGATACAAAATGCATGAATAATTAAGAAGAACAAATGAAAAACGAAAGTAGTATACTCTATAATTAATCAATATGTGTTCATATATGGCCCATCTTCTGAATAAATTGCCACGCTGATCACAGAGATGGTGGTGTTCTTGCCGGCCATAACCCTTTTAGGGTTTCCATGCAGAAGCCCACACCACAGGTTCCTCTTTCCATGTCAGGTAAATTCCTGACTCGTGATTATCTCCTTGAGCCAGCACAAGTGCCCACCCAGATTTGTATCTCTTAAGCAATGCCCTGACATCATCGACGACATCATCACTGAATCCAACGGGTGAAAATGCCTCCCTGAGCCTCCCAGACCAGTGGATTCCCCGCTCTCTTCTCTCACACTCTCCCCCACCATTTTCTTCATCACAAGCCAAAACCCTAACTATGTTCCTGGAACTTTCCCTCTCCAGCATCAACCTCTCATTACTGGTCGGGACAAAGCTCTCCTCCAGCATCTCAAAATACAGTGTGTAAAACCTCAGGCACTCTTCAAAGCACCTGACGAAGTCGTATCTCGAGCTAGAAAAGTCAGCTTCTTCCTCAACAATTGTCACAACTCGAGGGCTGAGTGATCGGAGCAGCTGGATCACCGAGCTTCTTTCATCCACTTCAACTCTTCTCAATGCCCCAACGCAGTTTATCGCCACTGCTTCATCTTCTCGAACGCCTAGCCCTTCCTTTGTGAGCTCACCTATGTGATTCAGCCCACTAATCACGTTAAACTCAAAGGGAACTCCCATCAACCTAGCAAACTTCTCCATTCTTTGACCTACTTCTTTCATGACTGATTTCACAATGCCAGCGGTTACCACGACGGTGAGTTTTAATCGCGGCGTCTCGTCATTTCTTGTGGCTAAAGCTTCTAGCAAAGTAGGCCATTGTGTGCAAAAAGTGTTGCTGATATCAATTATGTGAAGCTTGCTCTCCCCATCCAACGCCTCCAAAATTGCACCATTCGAAGCTACATGACCGAAAGTAGTCCACGGGCTCACCTCTTGGAATTTTAGTATCAGTTTCCTGGCTGAATCGAAGGAGTGGCTCTTCTCAGCCACTGTTGCTAGGGTTTTGAAACACCGTTGACCAGAATCGGTGGCCTTACAAAATAGAGCTTGCAGAAAATAAGATGCCAGTTTCTGATCACAGTCTCCATAAGGAGAGGCAAGCTCATTTAACATCCATAGAAGGTGGTGGATCTTGCTGGAGTCCTTCTCCGAGATTGCTCTCGCACACTCACTAAGAAGCTTTGATGCCCACTTGTTTCCTCCTCCGCAAGCCTCGCCGGAGTCCGACGAACGGCTTGTTGATGTATGGCTAGTTTGAGGCTGATTCTTGTTGGTGGTGGCGCTGCTATTGCTTTGCATGTCTATAGCTGCTACTTGATCATTGCTTTGCTGATGAGAAGGAAAGAAGCGATCCCCCCTTTGACTCGAGCCTCTGCTAAACTCAAATCTCATTTGAGTTCAGACGTGGCCAAGTACAAAGCTCTATCGATATAGATATCCTTAGTATAATATTATATATCTTGGGTTGGGCGGTCATAGTCATCCTGTTTTGTTAATGTGAATTTCTTGTGTATTATATTTTAAAATAAATATTTTATATTTATTATAATTTGTTTTAAGCTAAGCTCCATGGTGATTGATTACTAAGTATGGTTTACCTAGCTATATGAAAATTAATTAACTTCTATGGCGGTCAAGGGATATATACTAACTATATAATTCCACCATTTACCTTCAAATGATGAAAACTTTAGAGAAATCATAAAGATGTCTCGGTGGAAAATCATTGCTTCCTACAAGAAACTTTTGTAAAACTTTTGGCCAGGCACTGCTTCATATTTTGATCATGCGGGTTGCTAGATGTAGTGGTCCAAGTTGTTCATGTAGAGACTTTCTAGTCATACCAAATGAATAAGCAAATGATCCCCTTGTCCCAACAACCTATTTGCTAGTCTAGTGCCGGTCCAATTTGGCCACCATAATATATAGTAAAAAGCTTCATATTAGTATTTATTTATTTATTTTTACATGAAAGTTTAGAGTCTTGAAAATGATAGAAGAGACGAAGACAATAAGAATAAGAAAAAGAAAAAAACATGTTTCTTTATATTTTTTTGGATGTCAGGAAACCTCATTCCTCGGAAAACGTATTTTATAGGCTTAAGTGAGTGGATACAACTCCGGCTATCCCAGACTCGTACAAGGGGTGCACGTCTTGACTCGAACTCAAGAACTACTATGCAGATCACAAATTCTCTGTCATCACATCATGTTCCTTGGGGACTTTACATTTCTTGTTATCGAAGTATATAAAAATTTCACTTTAAAACCATATTTTATGTTATAGTCTTTATTTTCTTAATGAAATATGTTTTTATATCTCCTTTTACCTCTTTTTTTTAATATTATAAAACAGTAATCAATATTAAAAAAAACACTAATAATTAACAACGGCAGCAAACACTAGACCATATTTAAAAATGCCAAGAAAATATTAATTAGGTCAGCATCATCTCAGTAGCTAGCAATCATGCATGGTTTTTGGCAAGGAATAAAACATTTATTCTCATAAATAAAATATCCCTATGGAATCCTTTTAATTGTTCAACATCAACTGAGTAGTGTTAAGGGGAAAATAACAAAGAATATTTTTTTTCAGCTAACAAAAACAAGAAGATTATGATAAATTAATAGTACTTGAAAAATAATTGCGATCTGATTTTAACTAAATCAACTGATACTCAAATGTCTTTCACTTGCCACAAACTTTTTGTTCCTTTCTCCAATTATCTACATCATTACCTGTGAGTCATTAACTTAATTATTGTGATTACTATTAATGATGATGATGATAATTCGTGTTCATCTTGATATATATATATATATATATATATATATATATATATATATATATATATATATATATAATTATGGGATTAGGAAATGAGGAGCTTGAGTACAATTTGTAGACCCACGATCTTAAATAAATTATCATTGGACTATATATTAATGTAGAATTAGGTCATACTTGTAGAGCTCCAGCTTTTATTAGTCACTAAACTAGCAATTGTTTATGCCAATGAAGGACTGATGGAAACCATTAAAATGTATTTATTTAAAGTAGTTAGAATTTAATATATTATCATTGGGATTTTTTATTTTTTCTTAATTTATAAAGAATTGGTTTATCTAGAATGCTTTTTAAAATGTTTTTTTAATTGCAAATATATTAAGATATTCCTTATATTTTTTTTAACGATAGTACATAAGAATAATTAAAATATATTATTTCAAAAAAATATATTTTAAAAAAGTACAAAAAGAATTTAAATAAAAGTTGCTACACTCTTGAGCAGGTGAGGGGTTGAAATTGCCATCATTTAAGGTTCACGGGAGGGAAAAGTTAAGAAGTTAACGCTTAACCTCCCTAACCGTGGTCAACTGCTAACTTATTAATTATTATAATAATTATAATTTGGAATGGAGAATAGCTTTGGAATCTGTGATTTTATTTAATATTAAATTTCACTTTCCTTTGTTTTTTACATAGATTCAACGAATGAATCCTTGTTCAAACTTTTTTTTTAATTTATAATTTAAAAAACAAAAAGATATTTTCAAACTAGTTTATATATAAATTATATTATAGTAATTTTTAAGCTATATTAAAGATATATTCTCTACATCATACTACCACATTTAAAATAAATTAAATTCATATATATATATATATATATATATATATTTTAAAAAATATTTTTTATAATAGTTTATCAAAATGATTTAAAAATACAAAAAATATTAATTTAAAACAAAAAAATCAAGAAAATTTATATTTTTTTATAGCACAAAAACAATTAAACATATTTTGATAGCATTGTTGCTTTTACTCCATAGTCAATTGGAATAACTATAAGAACTTGAAGACATAACTTGTCTTATAATATTCATTAAACAACCATCATCCACTTTCTTTTTTTTGAGACATTAAACATTAATTTTGCCAATTCAAAAAAGACATTAAAGTACATGAAAATGCTTCTTTCATAATCTTCTTATTTCTTATTTCTTAATGTTTTTATGTCAATTCAATCCTTCTCAGCTCTGTTTAAATTCATGTGTTAGACCATGGCCCAAGCTTGTGGAATATTTATAATTAATCATATTAGTAATTAATTAAAGAGTAATGACTTGTTTGGAAGTGTGGCTGCGATAGTTTTTTAAAGTGTTTATCGTGCCGAAATACATCAAAATTATGTTTTTTTTTTTTAAATCATTTTTAAAATCAGCATATCAAAATGATCTAAAACACACAAAAACATATTCATTTAAACTAAAAAAAAAAAAATTCAAATTTCGGTCAAAAACCGGTGGGATCACAATGCCAAACGGGCTATAAGTTCATGTCAGCACACAAGACTGTTAGGTAGCAGACACTTACTGATTGTTAAGAGGATGGTTGAAATTATTTTTAAAATTAATTTTTATTTTAGAATATATTAAAAAAATATTTTTTAATTTAAAATAAAAAATAAAAATAAAAAAATTTTATTTTCTTAAATAATTTTGAAATACAATGCTAAATAGTTTCTTAAAAATAAATTAGTGAGAAGACCCGATAATAGGTCAAAGCTTGCAAGCCCTGTTAAAGTTTTGGAGAAGTTTTATTAAAGCTGTCAGGTGCATGAAATAAAGCAAAAAGAAAGAAACAGAGAAAAAGAGAGATAGAAAGAGGACTGACATGAACACTCAGAATAAAATACAATAAATGAATTTAATATTTGAATAAAACATGTTAGAGATAGAAAGAGGACTGACATGAACACTCAGAATAAAATACAATAAATGAATTTAATATTTGAATAAAACATGTTTTGTTTTTATTTTACTATTATATAAATATTTTTTTAAAAAAACCTTATACATCAATCCAAATTAAATTATTTTTATAAATGAATGTTAATAAATCATGTCTATGATGTCAATAATACGAAGCTTGGAACAAGAAAATATTCAAATCCAAGTCCGTGTGTATTTAGTAACGTGATGTAATGTTAATTTTAAATAAAAATATATTAAAATACTATATATATATATATATTTTTAATATTAACATCTTAAAACTACTGAAAAATATCTACAAATTATTAATTCGATATTTTCTTCAGAGAAATAATTTAAAAAAGCAAAAAGTTATCACAATAACTAAAGGAGCATTGATTAATTATCTTATCCATTTTTTTTTCTTAATTCAGGTTAGATGGTATCCTAAGAATGCATCAAAGACTAGTTTAAATTTGATTTTTGAGAATTTGAATTAAAAAAGAAATATTTAATTACTTATTTAGAGAACATAAAGAACAAACAAATTTTTACTCGTTCACTTGAGATCATAAAATACGCTTTATGATGTTATGGAATCATCTTATCTAAAAAGCTAAAGCTTTTTAGGTGATATACCAGAATATGAATTTATATTATTCTCTAACACACCCCCTCAAAGTGAAAAGCACTTGCCCAAGCCCACATCACCTTGTACTTGATTTTTATCAAATAGAATAAGAGTGGTGAGATTCGAACTCGTAACCATCGAGTCAACAAATCTCTAATATAATGTTATGAAACTATCTCATCTAAAAACTCAAGCTGTTAGGTGAAACATCTAAAATATAATTTATATTATTCTCTAATATACGAGAGTTTGTGTCCTCATATAAAAAAAACTTATCACGTATATTTCTTATATTCCTATTGAGAATCCATCCATGAATATAAAAATAATGAAGGTTTTATTGGTGCATAAAACCAAAATTAAATGGAATCTAAAAGCAGATTATTCCATACAAATGATTGACAAGAAGACAACGGTGAGGTTGCTGTTTCTCCATTGTACAATTCTTAAATATGATTTTTTATGGTGATTCCCATTAATGTGGTCCACGATATCGTTGCCTGCACTGTCTACAAGTGTTTCTCATAGCTT